>JASDQU010365659.1:0-11637 GCA_032191745.1 Picea mariana
CCATGGCCTTCGTCTTAGAATAATAGGATCCCATAAAATTGGGCATGTCCTCTTCCTTGAATCCGATGTCCCTGCCCAGTGGGTGCTTTTCTTCATACTCAAAAATGAAACCCGTGGCGTAACTGATGAGATTGAGGCCGTGCTAGTGGCAAAGATCGGCCAGGTTGAGTGTCCCGACGACATTGGTTCGAATCGTCTCAACCTTGTGGGCTTCACGGCCTCGATGTCTTCCTGAAGCTGAGATCGGTTCTCCAGGCGCCCCTTGCCGAACTCGAAGGTGATCCCCTACGCCTCACAAAGCTTCCCGATCTCTCCCCCGATCTAGCCCGTGCGCCCGTATATCAAGAACTTCAAATGCCCGCCCATCCCGTTCTTTGCAGAAGCCACCATTAGGATGAAGGCGAATAAGCTGGGCTGATCGAGCTTTTGTTTTTCAGTTGGGTTTTGTTCCGCCGAGCAGATGGATCTGTAATGCCTAATCTTGCCACTGCCAACTACTCGATAGTAATCCTCACTGACTCTATTAATGTAGACAATATCGCTGCAAGATCTTAAGTGGTGATTTGTAAAAATAGAACTACAAAACGTGAGTCGTGGCTTGAAAAATATATGTGGGTTCTCATGGTTGTAGTTCTCCTGGAGTTTTCACTATTTCTCCCTTGTTGCGTTGGAAAATATCACATTCAGCCACAAAAGTACGTATATCCTACTTCATGCCTTCCCCCAAAAAAGAATGTTTGATCCATTCATAGGTTTTATGAAAGCTAGAATGTCCTATTGTTGGTGAGGCATGGAGTTGAGAGAGCACAATGGATTTAAAGTTGGACTATTTTCTCAAATATAAACGACCTTTATAATAGAGCTCCTCATTTTTCCAAGTGTATCTAAGAGATGCATTAGAGTTTTGTTGCAATTGGTGGACCAAACTAGAAGTTTTAGAATCTTAGAACATTCATGGTGAAATGCATTCAACCAATTGGCTATAATGAAGGAGAGAGAAAAGAGAGACCCTTCCTCTTCATATTTCCTTGAAAGAGCATCAACTACCACATTCTCTTTTCACTTCTTGTAAATGATCTCATAACCATAGCCAAACATTTTGGTAACCCACTTATGTCGCTTAGGGGATGAAATCCGTTGTTCCAAAAAATATTTGAGGCCATGATGATCATTTTTAATTTGGAAATGTTGTCTAAGCAAGTAAGGATGTTAGATATGTCCTCGAGGTGTAGGACAGTCGGTGACAAATTGTGCTGTTAAGGAACTCCGTGATGTTAAAGTCACCAGTTCGAAACGTGCGGGGACAAAAAATCCATCCATGTTAAGGGTTGGTGTGGCTCAGGCCGAGTGCGATCCCCGGGTGATTTTGACGGCTTAGATGTCCCTGAGTCGTGGTTTCTCAAGCCACAGACTAGTCCCACAGGTCACGAACAAACTAGAAAAAAAAAAAAAAAAAGTAAGGATCTTAGATATTCACTACATGCAAAATGACCAACATTTATTTTTCATATGTTGATTTTCCCAAGTGTCACTCAAAGATTTATTTATTAGTAAAATCCAAGGGTTTGTATTCTTGCATGAGAACAACACAAATGCCTTTCCTTGAGGCGTCACGCTAAAAAACAAAAGTATTCCTAAAGTTGGGCAGAGCTAGTACCAGAGTGGTACACATAACATCTTTCAAAGCTTGGAAGGCTTGATCGGCAACCACATTCCAACTGAAATAATTTTTCTTGTGAGTGAGGCTACAATTTTTCCATAGTTTTGGATGAAMTTTTGATAGTATTCGGTTAAACCAAGGAAGCCTCACAAACTTTTAAAATTTTTAGGGTGGGGTCAATCCTTCATAGCTTTGATTTTCATGGGATCCACTCAGACAACATCCTTACTAAYAATACGACCCAAKTATTCCACTTCTGAGGTACCAAAGGGACATTTGGACCTTTTGAGAAAKAGTTGATACTTAGAAAGTAGTTGTAAGACCTGATCCACATGGGTAAGATGGGCTTGCCAAGTTTTACTGTAAATGAGGATGTCATAAAAAAATTCAAGGACAAAATGGCGTAGAAAGGGTCAAAATATGTGATTCACGAGACTTTGGAAAATTGATGGTGCATTACCAAGAACTCATAATGGCCTTCATGAGTATGAAAGAAAATCTTGGGAATATTAGCCTCCTTCATATGAATATGGTGATAGTAGAAACTAAGATCAAGTTTGGTAAAAAATTGAGCACTAGTCAGTTTGTCCCAAAGGTCATCGATGACATGAATGAAAAATTTATCTTTGATGGTAATTTTGTTGAGAGCACTAAAATCAAGGCACATGCCCCAAGTGCCTTATTTTTTTAGTACCATGACCATGAGATATGAAGAAGGGTTGGTGCTACGGTGGGTGACACCCGTGGCTAACAATTCTTGAACAATTTTTTCAATCTCATTTTTCTGAGCGAATGTGTGGTGATAAGGGAGAACATTGGGTGAGATACTACCAGGTATAAGTGGGATGGAATGAGCATGGGTACCATGGAAGGTGGGATGCCTTGTGGGTTTTCAAAAACTGAGTGGTGTTTGGATAAGATAAATTGCATGTCATGATGAATGGTTGGGGAAGGAGTCTCAAAGGCTTGAATGGCATAGAACTGGGCAATAATACCATAATGGCCATTTTTGAGAAGTTTTCCATACGATGTGAAATGACGATCTCGAGTGAACCTTTCATGATGCCTTGGAAAGTGTAGTGAATCCCATCCATTTGGAAGCTCATGTATAAGTCTTTGAAATCCATGATAATGGGGCCTAGAGTACGTAACCATTCAACACCCAAAACAATGTCAAAACCCCCAATTTCAATGGCCAAAATGTGGGATTTAAAAAAATAATCACCAATTTGAAGGTGCACATATTCACATTGACCCCCATATTTCATGGCACCTCTACTAACAATCGTGATATGAAAGTTGTTGACTGCATAGATATAACAATGGTTCTCTTGAGCAACTCTACGATGAATAAAATTATGATTGTCGCCACTATCGATGAGGATAATAAACTTACGATGCTTGATATAGCCATTTAATTTAAGAATTTGGGGAGCTGAAATACCAATTAGAGCATGTAGAGAGATGAGGGGTTCCACATCGGGTTGATCAGAGGGAGGAAAATTATCATCTGGTTGGGGCAACAATTCTAGAGGGGAAGCATCACTGTCATCTTCAAAAATTTCCTTAGAAATGGCCATAAAATGTTTCTTCTCCTTATATTTGTGCCCCATAAAGTATTTTTCATCACAATTGTAGCAAAGGCATTTAAGTTGTCATTCGACCATTTCCGCCGTTATTAATTTGCGGACCTTGATAGGAGGAGAGAGAAGAGAGGGATTAGTGGGGTGGGGAATAAAGGATGACTTTTTTATTTGAGCAATGACCACCTGTTGTGCTTCCTTAGTTCTATGAGTGGCTTCAAGCCATGTCTTAGGGCGAGCCATTAGGACATGAGCACGGATATCATTCTTGAGACCACTAATAAAACATTCACGAAAGAAGGTGTCCATCATTCCATTGATGTGGAAAGCCAGTTGCTCAAAAGAAATGATGCAATCTTCAATTGTACCTAACTATTTAAGCTCGGTCAAACATCCTAGATGATGATTGTCTATGTCAAAACGTTCATAAATATTTGCAACAAATTGAGTCCAAGCAATATAACCTTGGTGGGAATTCTTACGCCATTTCCCCCATTGCTAGCGCCCAAGATCTAAATAGAGGACATCGATGCAAAGTTTCATTAAGTCATTGGTGATGCCATGCAATAAGAAACAATGTTCCATTTGAGTGACCCAACGAGTGGGGTCCAAGCCATTAAATTTATTCACATCCTTTTAGGAAAGTGCGGATCACGAACAAAGGAGTTAGAATGAAGATCCATAGAATGGGATGATTCAACTCCCACTTGGTGTAAAGGTTGTTCCAGTGAATCATGGCCCTTGAATTTATCAAGAAATGTTGAAAGGGTTGACATTTGAGTAGTGAGGTTGTCGAGGTTGGCTAGCTTCGAATTAATGGTAGCAAGATTGGAATTAAATTGAGTAAAATTTTGATCGATATTAACTTGAGTTGCTTTGAATTAGGTTTGCAAGTTGGGAAAGGAATCTTCTATCGAAATTATGCAACTGCCAAATTCTTGGTTGCAGGTTGCCATCTAAGGAGGGTGCACAAGTAAGAGTGATAGGTGGGTAGTAGAAGGGGGCGAGTGGGTCCACACCAAAAGGCTTACTAGAGAGTTGTATGAATGTGATAAGTGTATCTTTTAGGACCAGGGGAGATAGGTGGGTAGTAATAGGGTGGGTGCGTCCACACAAAAAAAGGCTTATGAAAGAGGGGTATCACTATGATCAGTGTGAAGTGAGGAATCTATTGAGATAGGTATCAAATAAGGGTACTAATGGGACCACTTTATACTCTCTTTTCTGTGGAGTTATATTCATGGCTAAATAATACTGTGCTGACAGAATGCCCAAATTATGAATATTGAAGATTGTGTAGGAATTTCACAGCTTGGATGTAAGAATCATGGTTGTCAAACACTGAATGCGCAAATTTCAACAATGTTTCTAGATTGGTAGCAAGGAGTAAGGTTTTGAGGGTTCCTAAGTCATTGATTAGGAGAAATTTAAGGTAAAAAACGAGTCTTAAAACAAAACAAAAAAATGTACAATCAAAATCAACCTTACAAGAACCAATCACATTTTAGAGGATGACATCATCCTCAATGGTTGAGTTGGCATTGCTTGACTTAAAGATGTTTATTTGCCACATTCTAAATGGTAGATGACAATCCATAGTTAACTTTGGTAATATTACAAGTAAAATACTCATAATGAGAAAAATACTCATAAATTACTTTTGAATATGATATAAATATATTCATAAAATGAAATACTTTTAAAATAAAGTACTTCTGAATATATAAAAAGTAAAATACTAATTCAAAATTTTAAAAAATGAATACATTGATTCTCACATATTATTCACAAATTATATTGTAAATTAAAAAATAAATAAATTATATTCTAAATTAAATAAAAAAAAAAATTAATTCATTACATAGATATTTATTCAACCTAATATATATAAATTAATGTGAGAACTAAAAAATAAATAAATTATATTCTAAATTAAATAAAAAAAAAAATTAATTCATTACATAGATATTTATTCAACCTAATATATATAAATTAATGTGAGAACCCACATATATTAATTTAACTAACATATGGAGTACCCATATATTAGTTAAAAGTAATATATGGAATACATGGAACCATGCATCCCATATGTTAGTTAAATTAATATATGGATATTCATAAATTAATTTATCTCATATATTAATTTAACTATACATGGTTCTATATGGAGTACGTGGAACCACCTACTCCATACATTAATTAAACTAATATATATGAGATATACTAATTAAATTAATATATGAAATACGTGGAACCACTTCATATATTAGTTTGACTTTGTGAATATAACCCATGCTATGAACTATGCATCATTTTTTTAATTTTAGTCGCATTTTATATTCTCCCAATTAAAAAAATGAATGTGTGGTCCATCACCTGAATTATATTCAAAAAATATTTCATTATTATTTATTATATGAGAATTATTTTACAAGTACTACATTTTTTATTAAAATTCATATTTCCAAAATTTTTATTTCTAGTCACATCAATAGATGGTTTTTTTATTGATTTAATTTCTAGACATCTCTTCAATTTAATTTAACCATAGTTATATAGATTGTAGTGCAAGAGGTAAGTTGTAAATATACCTTTCCTACAAAATCAATAACTCATAATTTTTTATTATATCTCTCGGGAGGCTTATTTTAGACCTCAAAATTCCCCCAATTTGAAGGGAGTGCCCTCAACTATAGCTCTCTTATATACTTGCGGGGTCCAACAATACTACTCTATTAAGTACCAAAGAGATGAATATAAAAACACCACAATAGATCCATAGAGCAATACAAAAAACTCACACTTATTATTACGAAAACTCTTGAGGTAGGGCAACACCATATAATAGATCCAATTATGGAAGGGATCATCTCCTGTTCACTTGCCTCTTCGAGGGGGAAACCTCCTAATGAGCTACACACTCCAAATACAATACTTCTTGACTTTCCATTGCATTGCTTGAACCCCTTTATACATTGCTACCAACCACCTAAGAACATTCTAGAGGAGGAACCTTCTAGAAGAAGAACCTTCTAATAAGTCTTCTTACATTTATTATGTTCACACTAATATATCTAACTACCATATTGGGCCTTATTTAATAATATAGCGGACCTAGTCCACCTTACATTCAATGGCCTCAGCTATAATCTCCATGGCCCCTTCAGCCCCCTCATTACCTCTCTAGCTACACTACATACTCAACCCAATATTTCACAGCTCTAACTAAGGAGGGTTAATCATACCCTTAGTCATACTACCTGATTACCCAGGGACACGAGAGTATTCTTTCCGAGTATTGTTCTCAGTGCCACTACAATAGTCAAGTAGTCAAGTGGCTGATCTAAGGCTAGTTTCAAGATACCTACAAGACTCCCGATATACCTGAGGGTATGTGGAAGTGAAATTTTGTGTACAAGCGTTGTGTGATGCGGTACTACTTGAAGGGGTACCAACAAGGGTTACAAGGGTTTCCAACTAGGTGAAACATCTTGTTGTTCATGCAAGTATGCTTACCTGACCGCAAGTTTACCCACTTAACAACAAATCTCTATGTTCTTTATAGACGCCGAAACACGTCTCCATCCTAGAAACAAAATCTAAAAAATTGTCAAGGAAAGTGCTCTTATACCACTTGTAAGGTATCAAATAGAAATATACAGATCAAGAGCATAAATATTATCTAAATATATTGCAGAAAGAAAAAGAATAATGAACACAATGACAATATGGACCAATATAAGATACATTTATTAATCTCGAAGCATTGTTCACTTGCCTCTTCGATGGGGAAACCTCTAATAGAATAGATCTCAAACTACAAATGATTTCACTAGACATATTTTACAATGCTTCTACCTCTATATATACTACTTCTATCTTCTTAAGAACATTCTAGAAAAGAAACTTTCTAGTAGGCGAAATTTTCTAATAAGTCTTCGTACAATACTTGTGTTCGCATTACTACAAAAGCTTTATTACTAATGATGGCCTTTATTACATAACAATACATATTATTATATTTACTTTAGGGGTTATGGAGGTTAGGACCCTAACAAAGAATTCACATGCTAATGGAAGATGAATATGGAAGAAAACATTAACCTTTTTTGACACAATAGAGTTGGACACTATGCATCAAATTGTAGAATTCATTTTGTAAAGATAGATACAATTAAGAAAACTTCTTCTTCACTAACACAATATGCAAGTGTGGAAGAATATGAAAATTGTGAATATGTATTTACATCTCTTCAACTAATAGAAATAACAAATTTTGTTATGACAATATACTCTTATAGAAGTGATTGTGAAGATGAATGGATCATGGATATAAGAGCCTCCCAGACCATGAATTTCAAAAAAGATTTATTTTGGACTTATCAAGATTGCAACTTAATTCCTAGCAAATGATACCACACATAAATCGAGTGGAAAAAGTTGAGTTAAGGTACTTAATTCCTAGCAAATGATACCACACATAAATCGAGTGGAAAAAGATGAGTTAAGGTATTTCTTCCACTAATTGGAGAATGAATGATTTCAAATGCTTGCTATGTTCCCACTTTTAAGAAAAAAATGTTGTCTTTGGTATTGATTCTCAAACAAGACATCAAACTATGATGGAGAATGGATTGGTTACAATCAACTCTAAAAAGGATGGTAAAAATAATGATAATGGGTTATGAAGATGGTAACTTAAGATGAAGGGTAAAGTCATGTCAAGAATAAAGGAATTTGCAGGATCAATCGAGAATGAAATTACAATCATTAGATTGTGGTATGCTTATTTTATACACTTAAATGTTGATACTCTAACTCAACTATAACAACAAGGAATGGTGAGGCGATTACCAACATTTTGGAAGGAAAATGAAAGATGTCAAGCTTGCATTTATGGTAAACAAAGAAATGTTTTCATTTCCTAGGGTTGCATGGAGACAAAATAGGAGACAACATATTGTTCACATTGATATTCGTGAAACTATGGAAACGTCTCATAGGGATGCCAATACTTTATACATTTTATTAATGACTTTAACAAAATGATTTGGGTGTATTTTTTGAAGGAAAAATCAAAGGCATTGAAAAAGTTTAAGTCTTTCAAAACTTAGTTGAAAATGCAACTAAAGAAAAAAAAATCATTTTGAGAACCGATAATGGAGGGGAATTCACTTCAAATGAACTCCAAAATTATTGCTAGGATAAAGGAATTAGGAGACAAATGACTACTTCCTACACTCCATAGAAAAATGGAGTGACCAAAAGGATGAAAAATACATTAATATTAATGGCTAGAAAAATGTTGATGTTTAAAGTGTTAAGTTCAACCTATTGGCTAGGGTTGTTTATACAAAAATTTACTTGAGAAATAGATCCCCCACTTTTGCGTTATATGGATTTAGTCCATTTGAAGGTTGACATGAATTCAAACCATAGATCAAGAATCTTAGAGTTTTTGGTTCAGTTTACTATGCACTTGTTCTAAAAAATTAAAAAAACTAAGTTAATGTTATCACCCAAATGTCACTCACATATGACATTTAATTGGTCTTACCTGAAAACATCACAAATTAACATATACATCACATAATAAAGTCAAATACATGATCTACATGCTATTTATAGACCAAGCAGAGTCAACCCTTTAGTTGGCCATTTCTTAATTCGTGAAAGATATCCCTCTATACTAGCGCAATTAGTTCAAAATAACATTTTCTTCAAAAGAGAGTAGCCCAAAAGTTCTTGTGACTACCTAAATATTTAACATAAAACAAATTATCTGAACCACTCATCGTGCTCCATACTGGGATGGAGTTCGTCTTGTTTCCACTATCTGTGCAACAACAGATGGGAATAATGCCACCACAAAGGGCATCAACGTCAATGGGCCATGAGTAATGTTTTACAGTCCGAGGCTGGGAGTTGTCGTGCTGGCCTCTGTGTTTGCTATAGGTCGGCAGATTGTCTTGGTATGAGAGGATACCCTTTAAAGAACAAATGCTCTTGTTCGGCATGTCATGAGAGAAATCAGAGCAGTTATTTAGGTAGTCACAAGAAGTGAAATAGAGTGGATATTTTTTTTGGCATTCCATCATATGGATATCTTATTATTCAGATTATGTTTATTCTTGAATGATGTTCATTTGTTATTTTTGTTGGGCTCTTTAAGGATCAAGTGAATGAAAATGTTTTATTTTCACGTCTTTTCTTCATCAGAAAACCCCAAAGACTGCAACAAAAAACCCCAAAAATGTTTAAAGGTATGACGTCTTTATTTTCACGTCTTTTCTTCATCAGAAAACCCCAAAGACTGCAGCAAAATCCCCAAATGTTGTAGAGAAAAAATTGTGGCTGATTCTATAGTCATTAACTATTAACCATTAAAAAATATTTTTTTTTGCACTTTGAATATAATAATAAGAACGTGATCACTTTGGATGATTTTGAATCTCTTTTGTGGAACTAGAAACAAAATGCGAAATTTCATTCTTTTTATATTATTTGTTTAATATTTCTACTGAATTTTGGATATTTTTCATAATTATTTGTATTATTAATTTATATTTATATTTCACAGTAAATAATTATATATTATTAAATTCTGTTTTTATTTTATTTTAAAAATTAAAATATTGATAACATATTGTATATGGTAAAAATAAGATACAATAATATTGTATATTGTACATATTGTATTATAAGATTAAATTCAAATTAATTTAAGATAAAATAAGATAAGTATTATAAAATGGAATAGTATAAGTTTGAATTTAATTTGGCTTAAGATAAGATAATTATTATAAAATAAAATGATATAAATTCAAATTCAATCTACATTAAGATAAGATAAATATTATAAAACGGGATAGTATCATGTATCATTTTAAATTTCAATAATAAATAAGATGAGAAATGGATGATCAATATGTTGTATGGTGAAGAGAAATGATAGAAGACATAATATGTTGGGCTTTGGGATGTATATTGCATTTTTTTACTCATTACTTTGTAATGTTATCATTTCTAAATAAGAAAAAAAGCTAAACAATTTACATTTTTTATTTTTTTTAATTTACCATGACAATTTTTGTTGAAGTTGCAATTTTTAATTGTTGAAATTATTGTTTTTAATTTTGAAATGGATTCAAGTCAAAGATGTCAATTTTTCTTCTCCACTGGGAAAAAGGTAAATGCAAATAAATAGCATATCTAAGCACTTTGTTATTGTTAATTGAATTTAGCAAAATGATTTAATTTATTTGTAAAAAGCACAAATAACACCTACCAAGAAAACAACCTTTACATATAACTTAGATTAGATAAGTACAACAATATCATTACACCTTAGTTTATATGTTATATTATCGAAAATTCAAATGATGCAACTCTAACAACATGCGAAGGACAACTATCTCATCAAGCCCTTCTTTACATGTTCATCATTTAAAATTAACAACACCTACAATGTAATGGCACCTTCATTGAAATTTGATTAACACTAGGTTAGATTACTTTTCCTAAAGTTTAATGGATTATTTTTGTTAAAAATTATTTATAGAGAAAGAAAACAATGGATTACTTTTTCTAAAAACCATTGGCAAAGAAAAAATGTCACATGACTTTATACTTCATCTAGTAATAATAATAGATTATTTTTTCTAAAAAAAATAATGAAATGTTTTTTTTCCTATAAATTATTCATCGAGAAAGAAAATGCATTTCTCTCTACCTCATTGTTTAGTATATCAATTATGCCTTTTAATAATCCTTTGTAGATATTTCCCAAAGCTTTATATTTATTTGTTGAATGTTCAATATAATGTTGTAAATATTGTCAATCATTTTGTTCAATGCCATGTGTTGGAATCAAGCATTATGTTTCTCTTCAATTTTGATTAAATTTTATTATTTTGTACTTTATCTTATTAATGACATTTAAGAATATATCTAACATTAGGAATCTTTTCATAAAATGGTGTAAGAAAATTATGAATTTGAAAAAAGTAGACCTATGAATAACCTATTAGACAAGGAGGAGGAATCCTTTCATAAAATGGTGTAAGAAAATTATGATTTTGAAAAAAGTAGACCTATGAATAACCTATTAGACAAGGAGTAGCTCCTCACATTTGGAACAGTTTCTTATATGATTGGTTGGAATACTTATTACTTGTGAGGAGTTATTACTAGATTTGAATTATATATATATATATAAATAAGTGTATAAACTTAACATCTTTTCCAAATTTGATAGAAATTTTTGTTGGAGAAAATAAAAACAATGAATTACTTTTCCTCATCTAGTAACTGGATTTGAACATGTGACCTCTTAGGAGGAAACACATGTTCTTAACCATTAGGCCCACTTACAACATAACATCCTAACTT
>JASDQU010365663.1:0-11661 GCA_032191745.1 Picea mariana
TGAGAAATTCAAATTGAGATGACATAGCCATGCGACATACATAGTGGATCTATGTGTCACAGATTATACATACTCCATCGCAACTTGGACAAAGAGATGATATCCATGGTCTTCAATCTCATCGCCCAAAGTGGGAGGGAAATCACCATTGATGTCAATGACTCCCAAGGTACTCTAGTACAATCCATCAAGTGTAAATAAATGAGTTGAAGTCGAACATCCGATGGAATATTTTGATCAGGGGTCAATGATGTAAACCTATCGAAAGCGAGGAAACCTGCCATTGAGGCATGCAAGCTCCAAGGTACCAAAGAATTTCTAAGTCTTGATTCCAGATAATGAGCTGAAGTCGACGGAAGAAAACTCATCATAGGAGGGCCTTGATGTATCCCCCATCAATGACACGAAATGAGTAACAAATTTTGAAGGTGAAACAGAGTGTGATGTAAATTGAACTAAACACAGGGAAGGCAGGCACAGAGAGAATGGATAACTGCAGATGGCCGACTCAATAGAGGCTTCAGATGGACTTCTTTTGAACATATGAACGACACGACTAATGATTTGGCAGCATTGACTCAAAGACGACACAGGGAATGACCTTGTAGCAAATTGAATGAGAGACAAATGGATTTCCCAAACTGGCTTCAAATGATGAATAGGGGGTGTCATGTTCAAGAGCGACACTTACTACCAATCAATACAAAGATGATAACATATCCCTTTCCCAAATTCCCCCCCACCATTTCTGGCGAGTACCTCTTTATTTTTACGCAAGATTGAGGAGGATAGCATATGCTTGTTGATATAATATTATCCTTTGGATAAGTCCTTCGAAGTATGCTTAGCGAACCCTAAGAAGGAGTGGTTCGGTCCGATTACAGGTCTGTTGATGTTTGTTTAACGAGTCCAAAGATAGAAAACACGAAGGTTTTTCATGATTATAGAGTTTGGAAAAAACACTTAAAAGAGAACTCTCTCAGTTCCTTTTTCGTAAAATAGTCTGGATGAGACTGAAAAATAGATAAATTATCACTCACCAGATGCTTTCTTCAAATACTTTATCGAGCGTGAAAATAGCAAGGTCGTTGACGATCTTTTCATGTTTAGAGAGTCTAAAAAGAGCTTAAAGAGGACTCCAGGGGGGTTCCTTTTTCATATAACCTTGTTGAGCCCAAAAAAGTGATAAAAGTATGCTCAATCGCATTCTCATGTATTTTCGAGCACGAAAATGGACAAAGACCATGCTCGAGGTTTTATACAAAAACCATAAAAAACAATCAAAACATATGATGACAAAGAAAAAATATGTCCGCATCCCTGTATATGAACATCAAAGTTATTACGCCTGCAAAAGTTACACTCAAAAGGACATTAGGGATTAGGCTTTAATAGATAAATAATTATAAAAAACAAATAACATGGTAACAGTAAAATAAAAAGGAGTAAAAACTCTTTTTACCATATCATTTTTCCTTTTCCACTATTTGAGCTCAAAAACCCCTCTTTCACCCTCGAAGTTTGGTGTCATATTGTGAGATTTACGAGCGTCCATTCGTCGAGCCGTCAGTGACAGTGAGGTAGGCTCTTTGTCCTTTATTATTTCATGGTTTAAATTTGCATTTTCATTGGTTAAAAATTCATTTTTAAGTTGATTTTATGAGCCCTACTTGCACTCAGCGATTCTCGCAGGTGGCCTACACGGGACCTGCGAGAATGGGTGATTCTCGCAGGTGAGCCCACAACAGCCTGCAAGGTTCTCACACTGTGCCCAAAGGGCACCTGCGAGAACCGCAAATCACAAAAGTTTTTTAAATTTTACTCAATGAAAAAAGAACCAATTAATGAATAGAGTTGCTAATCCTCTTTTTGTGCTTCTTATGCAGGTAATTGGCCATCAAAATGGTTCTTGAATGGCATGAAAGGGAGCACAAAGAAGGAAATGCAATTGCCAGAAATCATCCACCTACTATTGTTGCTTTGAGAAACTGTTGCCTCCTGAAGTACTTTCGTATCATGGGCATGAAGGCCCAAGTCAGGTTATTAGAGTACCTTGTGCGTATGTGGGATCCCGATCAGCAGGTATTTCATGTGGGGGTCCACACACTGTCCTTAGATATTGAGGACATTTACTTTTTGTCTGGACTATCACGGTGTGGGCACTACATGAGCTTGACTGGTGGCAGAGGTGGTGGGTTGCCCATGAGTGAGTACTGTCATTTACACTGTGTTCTCGAGGCAGAGAGAAAGAAAGGAAAAGTAGCTATTTGAGGGGTACGAGATTTGACCCTCTGTACTATCCTATTCACCATAACTCAGATGGCTGGGAGTTTTTCTCCTCACATGGTGCTACAGAGTTACTTCCAGTATGCCATAGAGTGTACTGAACCTCGGGTTTTCAACTAGGCATATGCAGTGCTTCGTAGTATAAAAAAGCAGTTGACCAAATGAAGACGAGGCAACTTGAAGCAATTCAGGTATGGATCCTTGTTAGCGTCTTTCTTCCTTGAGAGGGTTCCATTATTGAGGCTGCAGGTTGAGTGGAATTTACCGGTTCCCAGGGATCCAAGGATGCTGAGATGGTGTCGGCTCATGGCCCAACACGTAGCTGGACCGATCATTAAGTATGATAATACCTTTTTTGACTGGCTTCAACCACAGAGGTTGATGGTTGACGATTATGCTTATGCCGGGTTGGATTTTCGAGGAGATCCGGACTTGGTACTGCCAGAGGATGCTCAGTGGGGGGAACTTGGTAAGAAGTACACACATTTTTTTCTTTTTAAATATTTTTGTGAATTTTTATCATATTCAAATGTTTTTGTTTTATATGTTTGTCCAAAGACTAAATACAAAATTCATTTTTGATGACATAGATTTTGGACCTTATCAACCTCTTGGTACTTCTCCCATTCAGTGGCGAGGAGAGGTAGTGCAAGCGCCACAATATGCCGAGGATTATCAAGTAGTGGAACAAAATATAGAGGGCCTGACCACAGATATTCCAGACATGCCTCTCGAAGAGGTTCCACGACGCGATCAACGCCATATTGTAGGAGTGTCAGGGTCCATGAGTCGATTTCCTCGTAGGGTTGCTCGGGAAGTCATGTGTTACCGTGAACATCATCCATGACATCACTTTGTAGAAGCTATGAGCTTCAAATTTTGATATTTTGGTCTTTGGACAAAACTTTTTGTAAAAAACTCTTTTGATTATTATATATACAGACGGCTTCTACCGGTTTATCATGTGTTGTGTGAATATTGATGTTATTGATTTATAAATGATTCAAATGTCTGTCTAATACATAATTAGCCAATGCATCTGTTAATGCATTTAGACATCTAGGAATATGTTGATATGCAATGTAATCAAAATAATGTTCCAAGAGGCGAATCCGCAAATACACCCATAACAAAGTAGGACTTTGAATAGTATAGATATTACTTAACTGTAGTACTACAAGCTGTGAATCGAGTCGCACAACCAAGTGATGAATTCCGAGTGAGATAACATCAACCAATAATTCAATAACGACGCTATACTCTGCAATGTTGTTGGTCACACGACCAAGGCACACACCTCGTAAGGAGACAAGTTTGTTTGTAGGGGCGCAAATTGCCCATGCAGTGGAAGCAAGGTTCTGAGTACTATGGCTAGCGCCATCAGCGAAGCCAATATAGGGAAGTGAAGACTCCGACATCTAGAAATCAAACACAACGTCACATAAGGGCAGAGACCAGATAACGACAAAAGCAAGCTATAGTAACACACAAGAAGTATGATACAATAAAAATAAAAGTACCCGTGCACATATGATTTTATGCATAGTACTTCTTTAAGTACAACCCATTCTCGGGTTCACTCAAAGGGATACCATCGTAATCTACTAACTCATAAGCTCCTTTTTCCAAAACTCGTCGAATGACATAAGGACCTCGCCACATGGCTTCAAATTTTCCATCTCCCAGAATATCTCGATCTTGATCATAGAGGAGAACGAGATCTCCTTCCAAGAAAATGCGAGGCTTGACATGTTTGTCATATTGGGCTTGGCACGCTTTTTCTGAGCTTCTATAACTAGGGTAGCATCGCATCGAGTTTCATCTAACCGCATAAGATACAATAGACGTTCTTCTTCAACATAAGTGTTTAGTAGGAGTTCAACAACTAGTTTTAAAGAGGGTATATTGCATTCAATAGGGAGAATGGCTTCCACACCATAGACTAACCGAAAAGGTGTAAACCTAGTAGTGGACTTGACGGATGTCTGGTACGCCCACAATGCTGAAAACAACATTGTGTGCCAACTTGTTTTGTGAATCCCTATCATTCGTCGGAGCATAGTTATGAGAAATTTTTTAATCGCTTCAACTTGGCTGTTGGCTTGTGGATAATAGGGCATTGAGTTATCATGGAAAAGACCCAACTTTTCAGTAAGTTCGGACATCATAAAATTCCTAAAGTGGCTACCGTGATCAGTGACGATAGCTTGGGGAACACCAAAATGAGCTATAATGTGATTAAAGATGAATAAGGCTACGATCTTTCCAGTGTTGTCAAATGTCGGCATCGCCTAGGCCCATTTCGTGAAGTAATCGACAGTGACAATAATGTAACCATGCCCCCCAGCCGAGTGAGGGTGACATGTCATGAAATCGATGGCCCATTTCACAAAGGGACCAACTAAGACCATAGGGTGAAGAGGAGTGGGATGTGACTGTATCTTATGATTATAGGTCTGGCAAGCATAGCATTTCTGAACGACAATGATGTAGTCATTAAACAAAGAAGGCCAAAAATACCCTGCTTGTAAGATCTTCTGGGCAGTAGCATACCCAGACATATGACCACCACATGCTCCAGAATGGCAGTCATTCAGAGCTTTCTCGGCTTCGTCGAACATTAGGCAACGTCGAAAAACAGAGTCAATACCTCGACGATAAAGAGTATCCCCAAGGATAATGTATTGATGAGCTTGATAGCGTATGCGACGTCGGTCAGTACTAGACAAAGTTGGCTGGAAAGTTTGGGTTTGGAGATATATAATGATATCACCATACCAAAGATCATCAGTGCTAATAAGGAAAAGAGATTCATTGGGTAAAGAAACAACTGCTACATTTTCCATTGCAAAATGGGGAAAGTCACATATCAACTTAGCAAAGACTAAGGACTTCTTAGACTTGGCGCGTTTGAATTCCAAGTCAAACTCCTGCAGTATCACAATCCATTTGGAGTATTTTCCCCCTAGCAATTGACGTGTAAGAATGTGTTGCATAGGGTTGTAGTGAGAAATCACTGTAGTCTTGTGTGAGAGGATATAGTGTCGGAAGCGCTGAATGGCTTGAACAACAGCCAAGGCCAGTTTTTCGACATGTAAATACTTGATTTCAGTAGGCATTAAACTTCAACTCAAGTAGTAGATAACATGTTCGTCGTTAGCATCATCCTCTTGAACGAGAACCATAGCAATAGTGTACTCCGAGGCAGCAAGATAAAGGAAATAATTGTGACTGTAATCGGGGGGAAAGAGAAGCGGAGCACGCGTTAGGGACAGTTTCAAAGCCTCAAAAGCATTGTTGGTGATGGTATCTCAGATGAACTTTGAATCCTGTTTTAATAGCCGCGTAAATCCACGAGTTATCTGGGCATAATTTGGGATAAAATGACGAAAAAAGTTTGCTTTCCCCTGTAAACTTTGTAACTGGCGAAGAGTAGAAGGAGTAGGGAGATTAAGGATCACCTTGACCTTTAAAGGATCCACCTAGATCCCTTGACGTGAAATGATAAAACCTAGAAGGTGGCCAGATTCCACGCAGAAAACGCACTTATGAGGATTCAAACATATATGGTAGAACCGACAGCGGACGAAAATGGCTTAGAGGTGTTTTGGGTGATCAACTCGGTGCATTGAGTGAGCGGGTAAATCGTCCAAATATGGTTGAACAATGTGCTTGATATCATGAAAAGCATAAGAGATAGTGCGTTGAAAAGTCGCACCAGTGTTCTTGAGACCGAAAGGAAGTTTTCGATAGGCAAAAGTACCCCAAGTACAAATAAAAGCGGTTTTATGTTGATCCTCGGGAACAATGTTGATTTGATTATACCCGGAGAAAACATCCATGAGAGAGAAGATTTCACTTCTGGTGCAATCATCGACAATCTGATCGATGAAGGGGGTAGGAAAGTTGTCTTTGGGACAAGCTTTGTTGATATCCCGATAATCAATGCATACACGAATAGTGCCTTGTTTCTTGTCAATCGGGACAAGATTGGAAACCCAGTCTGTGAGAGCCACCAGATAAATAAAGCCGGCTTTAAGAAGTTTCTCGACTTCGATCTTGATAGCAGTTGCTTTACGGGGGTTAACTGGACGAAGGCGTTGCCGGACGGGTTTAGCGTCGGGGTATGTCTTTATCTCATTTATTACAATCTCAGGGTCGATACCCAACATTTCTTCGTAACTCCATGTGAAGATATCACAGAACTCTTTGAAAAGGGACGTGTAGGTGACGACTTCGTCAGGACAACACAAAGCTCCAATATGGACATTTTCGACGATTCCAGGTTTGATGGATATGTCGAGGGGAATCATGGGTGAGATATTGCTTAAGTTCCCTTCGGAAAACACATCGTGTGCAGACTCAGGAATGATCGAGATGACGACAACGGTCGATGAGGTCGAAATCCATTGGTAGTTCTCAAGGGCATGTTGCTCCAGAAAGAGGATGGAATGATGATTCCCATCATCCCAAAGGGTGTCCTCCATGACATACATGATCATCTCATCTGTGGGAAAAATGACACGAAAAGGATTGGGAGACAACTCACCAAGAGAAAAAGTAGAAGGTGTTGCCGATTGAATGGCCTGATAGGCAGATTCAATTGCACTTAACAACATTTCGTCGCTGAAACGAAGATGATCTCCAGGGTCAGGGACTATCCAGGGGTCGTGAGACGCAAGAAATTCGTGAGGCAAGGTGGAGATCATGTTGATGGAGGCAACAAACGAGCGCGGAACATCGGGCAGTGGAATGGGGAAAGTACCCATTAACGAAGAGTCCTTGAGAAGGCCTACACCGACATTCTCATAACCCGGTGGGATTTTAGCAATAAATGGTACATTTCCAGTACGGGTATCAAAATTGAAGAAGGCTAGTTGATCAAAGGTGACAACCTTACCTTGATGTGGGAAACGTACCACATAGAAAAGGGTCGACACAACTACGCGTATGGAATCAATCCAACTCCAGCCAAGCAGAAGATTGTAATCAAGGGGAGCATCAAAGACTTCCACTTCGACTTGGACTATTTTACCTTCTAACGTGATGGGCAACGAAGGAAGGACACCGTAGGGCTTAAAATCGGAGTTGTTGAAGGCTTTAAGAGTATTCTGGGATTCATTCAAAGAAGGAGAGCCAATGGATTTCCAGCAAGCAAGAGACATAACACATGTCGAGGCACCCTCATCGATAACGGTTCAGAAAATGTTTTTGTCGGAGACAATCACTTGGATTTGGAACACAAGTTGAGGGGGTAACCTTGGAATGTGATCTTTCAAGTCAAAGATTATTAAATTCATATCCGTCGGATCGATTCCACTGATAGCTTTCAACAGTTCTTTCCATTGTGCGGGACAAGTTTGAAGGACTTCAAGGGCTGACATCGTAGAAGGTGCTTGGGCCAGATCTTCAACAATGCTGTAGTTCTGGGCAGCACGAGCATGAGGATTGAAAGACGATTTCCGAATGACACCCTTTGGGGGGGGTCGCAGAACTATGTCGAGGCTTGGTCGTTCGAGATGAAGAGGACCGTTGGTAGGTGGAATCACGGGAGAGGGTTGTACCAAGGAAGGGGTTAAATTATCAACCTTCTCCTTAGAGGGAGAATAATCTTTGGCTTGAGTAGTGAGTGCAATGTTGCTCTGCTTAGAATCGCCAGTACACATCAAAACATAGGAGGTGGTAGAAGATGAGGGTTGTTCATGGATGACCAACTGAGCCTGTTGTTGAGATGGGAAGGGTTGGGACAAGACAACTGGTGCAGGTGGTTTCAGAGCTCCTTGAAGGAACTTAGTGACCTCGACACGTCATGGACAATCCTTCGTGTAGTGATCATCACCACAAATAAGACAATGGTATCATGGTATGCGCTTATCCCGATCGTCAACAGGGGTAGTTTTGGTTTGCTCTACTTGAGAAGTATTTTTTCCCTCCTTATTCTTACCCCTTCCCTTTTTAGATTTATCATTACTAGCTGGGGTAGATTGGACTGCATTTACCTCAGAAGTCTTGCCGGTGGGAGGGGCAGGAGATGAAGAATTTTGAACATTAGAAGAATCAGATTTTGGGTTTGTGCCTAAAGTGGAATGTGGTTGCGCCTGGAAAGTGCCAATCACACCGTCAGTTTCATGCGAAGCAACTGGAGTAGTTGAAGTGCTGGAAGTATTAGGACAAGGTAAGTCAGGTAGTAAATCGTAAAGGGTTCTTGTTTGTGAGTAAACTAGGTCAAGATATTGAGCACAACTTATAGCCTTGATCTAGGTGGATATTGGTGGCCACCCACCTATTCCACTTGGACCCCCACCATTGCTTCTTTCAGTTTTTCAGTTTCCACACAATTTACTATTTTTAGCAGTTTTTCGGGTCCTGAACTTCCGGAGCTGTTTTGAGGCCTTAAACGACTTTTTTTGGGAAAATGGGGAGAAACATGGATCATAGATCATGTTTCTCACCCAAAAGTTGTAGTCCTCGGACAGATATTTCTAATGAGGTATAGAACACATCAAACGGAAATCGTATGCCAAAGTTACGTCCTTGGGAAGTTGATGTACCAACTTACCCAAACAGGGCCCATAGTCTTGGCGTTTCATCTCCTAGGGTTAGGTCTTTGGATGTTTAGGGTTTTCCATTATTTCTCAATAATAATAGGGATTCGAGCCTCATTGTAACACAGTTTAGAGGCCAGTAGCAGCCACATCTCTTCTCAGAGATAAGCTACCAGCACCCTAGCTAGTTTATTTCCATTCTATCTGTAAGCATATTTCAGTCATTTGTTATTAATGAAATGATGTCTTATTTCCGTTGCAGCTCTGTGTTTATGTGTATTTCAGTATTTCATTGTGTTCCCACATAAATCTGGATCAGTGGTATCAGAGCGGTCTGCTCATTCTCTATCCTTCTTTGCATGTCCCCAACGAGATCGGGGTATAAGGAGTTGGGGCTCGATCTGGTTGAACCTTTGCAAGATCAGCCTCGCAAAC
Source organism: Picea mariana (assembly GCA_032191745.1). Lineage (NCBI taxonomy): Eukaryota > Viridiplantae > Streptophyta > Pinopsida > Pinales > Pinaceae > Picea > Picea mariana. The sequence continues at coordinate 9,267 of JASDQU010365663.1, forward strand.
CCCGACGACCGCCCATGGGGGAAGAAAAGAAAGATGAGGGAACATAAGATCCTATCAAAATGTTGCTTGAGGAGGCCCTCAAGAAACAAAGGAACGTGATGATGGACAACTTTGCCCAGATTCTTCAACGGATTTTGATTGGCGGCGCATCGACATCCAGAAGCCACTCTGGAGGCGCCACTCCTTTTAAGGTACAAGTAAACTTTGACATTCCCATATTTGACTGCCAAATAGATGTAGATGCCATATATAGATGGTTGAATCCGTTAGAAGAATATTTCTTGGTTCATGACTTTTCTGACCGAGAAAATATTATTTTCGCACTCCTCAAAGCTGCCCCCCATGTCAAGGACTGGTGGGAAACCTACTCGAAGCAAGAGGGTGAGGGAGAACCCTCTTTTTTCTTGGCCACACCGACTTGGAATTCTTTCTGAGACGCCATCAAGGAACAATATTATCCCGTGGGGAGCTATGAGGACAAACACATACAATGGACTACGTTGCGGCAACAAAGGGACCAAGATGTGCATGAGATGATGAATCTGTTTCATACCCTACGCAAAAAGTTGGGTATCAAAGATTCAGAGAAACATTTGGTGTTAAAGTACTGTAGTTGTATGCACAGATGCATTCAGGAGGAAATGGAGTTCCTCGACATCTCCTCTCTTGGTGTGGCATACCGATATGTTGCCAAGATTGAGCAGAAGTTCAAATAGAAGAAGCGAGACTTTGGGTCTACAAATCAGAAGCAAGGGAAAGGTACTCCCAAATCACAGAACAAAGGACCAAGACAAGGTGGGGCAGCCCAGGACAACCCGCCAAAGCCACAAGAAAAGAACAACACCACGAAGCCAAAAAAGGACACAAGGAAGTGGTGTGAGTTCCATAAGAGCTCCACTCACAACACAAGTGAGTGTCGGGCCAAGCAGTCACTGGTAGTCGAGTTGAAGGCTTCTGAATCGGATGCATGCTCTGACTCTGAATTAGAACCTGATAAGGGGAATGACAGAGGGAAGCAGATTATCGATGCGGATCCCAACGCCACCGTTGCCACCATGAAGATCCAGAAGGAGGAACCAGAAGATCCAGATGAGGCAGAGCGTCTCTTCCATTCCAAGATGTGGGTAAAGGGTTCCCCGTTGCAGTTCATTGTCGACAGCGGGAGCTAGAAGAACCTCATCTCGGTAGAGGTCGTGAAGCGGTTGGGATTGCTGACCACAACACACCCACAACCATACACCATCGGGTGGTTGCACCAAGGACAGGACCTATGCGTCAGTCAACAATGTCACCTTCCCTACAACATCAAGCCCTTCACAGATGAGGTATTATGTGACATTGCTCCTCTTGATGTTTCTAATGTATTATTAGGCCAACCATACCTGTGGAAGTGGCATGTTGTGTATGAGTCCAAGCCTCATGTTGTTATTATCACTTTGGGCAATAAGCTGTACATGATACCGGAGATAGCAACGCCTACCACCATCTCTTTGGTTACTGCAAAACAATGCAGTAAGCTCATTTCCAAAACCAGGAAATTTATTTTCCTGATGATCCGCCCTCAGGGAAAGAGGAAGGTTGTGGCCATGACCTCTAGACAAGGCCCCGCTGCATGAAAACAACAGATGGATAAGGTCGTGGAGGAGTACGAGGACATCTTCACCTCCCCTGTAGGGGTGCCTCTACACTGTCAGGTCAAGCACCCCATCGACCTGACCCCAGGTGCATCGCTACCCAATGGACCCATCTATCGGCACTCTATCCCGGAGAATGACGAAATCAAGAGGCAGATTCAGGAGCTGTTGCAGAAAGGTCACATCCAGTTGAGTTCATCACCCTGTGGGAGCCCGATCATATTGGTGCAGAAGAAGGATGGGACTTGGAGACTCTGCATTGACTATCGGGCACTGAACAAGATCACTGTTCAGAATAGGTACCCGATCCCATGGATTGATGACCTTCTGGACCAACTCAAGGGGGAAAAATATTAAAGCAAGATCAACTTGAAGTCTGGGTATCACCAGATACCAATCTAACCCTCTGATGTGTGGAAGACTGCATTCAAATCCAAGGAGGGCCTTTTCGAATGGTTGGTCATGCCTTTCGGGTTGACGAATGCTCCTGCAACCTTCATGAGGCTAATAAATGACATCCTGTGGCCATTTAGCGACTCATTTGTAGTGGTGTACTTGGATGACATTCTGATCTTCAACCAGACTTGGGAAGAGCACCTCCACCAGATTCGACAGGTCCTCCAAACACTGCAGCAACACAAGTTGTGTGCCAATTTGGAGAAATGCACTTTTGGCATAACCCAAGTTCAGTATCTGGGATACATTATTGATGAGCGGGGGGTGCATGTGGATCCAGCAAAGATCCAAGTCATTCAAGATTG
>JASDQU010365667.1:0-11588 GCA_032191745.1 Picea mariana
AGATTTAATATATTACACATCTGTTAAATTATTCATTTATTAACAATAACTAATTAATGATATTAAATTTTTATGCTATCATATAGTTGCTCGAGAGTGGGATTCTTTACATTTATGCATTGCAAACGACCTTGATTGGATGGAGCATTCGATAGAATATACTGAAGAATACTTCGGTAGGTTATCTTGGAAAGGGGTGAGTAAGATGATTAAAACAATGCATCGCCATTGAGATCAATTTCTTGATCTTACATCAAGGGAAGTTGATTTAGCCTTTGGTTTAAAAGATAAACAGGCAAGTTAAATTTGTTACCCACATTTTCCTAGTTTTTTCCCAATTTTTCAAAGTATTTGGTTTGTTTAATTATTGAAATATATATATAGTAAGTCCTATATGAGGATTATTAATTCACAATTTATTTTTTACTTGTTTTCCATGTTGCAGTTGAAACATCACAAGGCTATGTGGTGTAATGGTCGTAAATTTCGTATCAAAATGTTGGATGATAAGATGAAAACCTTGGATTGTGGGATAACTGTAGTGTTTAAGGTCACCAACATTTCCTCTAAAAGTGACAGAAATCTGGAAGAAACTGAGAATAGGTACTATGGCCTTTTGGACGATATAATTGAGTGTGATTTTAATTCCTTTAAAATTGTTTTGTTTGAGGTTAAATGGTACAGGCTACAGATTCATGAACGTGATCCTGAAAGAACTGTTATTGAGCATGATAATGGATTTACCATGGTTAATACAAGGTCATTTGAACCAGGTACAGAGCCTTATGTTCTTCCAAGTCAATGTGAGCAAGTATTTTACTCAGAGGTACCTGGTAAAGTAGGTTGGTCATACGTTGTTAGATATGATCCAAGAGGAAGACCAGTAAAGTACAATCATGTGGCCAAGGATGAAGATAATAATGTGGAAGAAGATCATGATTATGAATATCAAGAGTAGGTGGCTCATGTAGTCGATGTGTCAGACTAAGAATTTGAAGAGGTTGGTCATCCAAATGTAGGAGATGATGATCTCATTGACGATATCGATAACTATAGTAGTGAAAATGACATTGATGATGATGTTGATATGAATGAGCCTTTCACCAATATCGATTCTGAACTAGATCCTGATACAGATGTTGAACTGGACGAAGAAGAAGATGACTGATATTTAATTCATGTTGAAAAGAAGAGGTATGTGTTTATATCTTTTATATGATCTTTATATGTTTTTATATTGTATAATATAGTATATGATACATGTTCTTTATAATTTCAAATTAGGTAATATGGGGAAATTGAGAGTGATGTGAGGGGGGGAAGGGGGCATAATTAGAGCTTCCGCCTTCACGTGGTTGCCCCTGTTTAGTAGAGAATGACTATTCTCGAAACCAAGAGGAGCTCTGTGCAACTGTGCCTAATCATACCAACGATGTAGTTATGTCCATCATCAATTGTACTTATGAAACATTTGTTAAAAAATTGTTGAAACACATAAACGAGGAACATATTTGATGCATCATAATTGACGACATATTTACACATTGAAGCGATGCACAATAAGTGACACTCTTAAAATACATTCTTAAGGGATGCACTCAAGTGATAGACACAATTTGGTACCATAAATTTAATCCTTGTTACCCTATATTTGTGAGATTGGAACATTATATGTGACCAATACCCAATAGTAATTCATCCTTTTAAAAAGACTATTCAAGTGAGAAAATCATCATTCTTGTATTTTAACTTCCATTTTGCATTCTTGTAGTTAATAAGTCAAGTTTTGCATAACCTTAATCCCATTACCCATTAGGTTTCACCTCAGGATATGGCTAGTTTGGTTTAATGGAAATTGAACTAAATGATTTTCCAACACGGGTTTGGGGTCTAATTTCTTTGGATTATTGTGAGTTATCCCATATGTCTCAAAGATGGAAGGTTGAACCTTTATTTGGTTATTTTAAAGTTACACATCTCATCCATCAAATAAATATTTGGTAGAAATAAGTGTGAGTGAATGGCAACATGAATCCACCCTATGTCCTTCTCATGTACATGTCAACCTATTAATGTAATTTCATTATATCCTAATATGAAAATATATATTATGGGGTGAGTTAATAAGTGGACAAATTCAACTTTTTTGGCTAGTTAATTTTTCTGGTGAGGTAAAATTCTATCCTAATCAACTCACTTTTTTTGTTTTTGTTTTTTGTTTTGATGATTTGGGTAGACTTAAAATGTGTTAAAACCCTTGATGAAAATGTTCTACGATTAATGTTCCTATCAATAATGGGGAACTATGACTTCTGACAATATTCCTAATGGATTTTGGGGAGAATTCCCACTAAAAAAATGAAATTTAAATTCAGTTCAAAATCGTGCGGCCTGCTCATGCAAAGTTAATACACACAGTCCACAGCCATTATCATTCCACAGTCCATGCGCGCAAACCACATTCCACGCCACCACAGTCCATGCGTGCACACCATAGTCTGACCATTATCACTCACGCGTAGGAGGATTTGGAGCACGCGGGTTACGATTTGGAGGGCGGATTTGGAGGACAGGAGAAGAAGGAGGGCACACGATTTGCAGAGGAGAAGGGAACATGATTTGCAGAGGAAGGAGGAGGGCACACGATTTGCAGAGGAGGAGGGGACACGTTTTTTCACTGGAGGAGGGCACACGACTGGAGGAAATGGTATGACCTCTTTCTCCTATCTCTTGACTTCCTGACCTCTTTCCCTTGATTTCAATTTCATCTAAACACAACATTTCTCGTATCCCTTGGGACTTTTAGAAAGATTTGGAAGAGAATAGAAGTGAAATAAAGGGAAAAAGGAATATAATGTCCTTGTATAACTTTCTCTCAAAATGTGTAGAACTCAACCCAATGCATTTGCAATTGGTAAGCATTCTCCAACAACCAACTAAATTTTTAGTTTGGTCTATGTAGTGGTATTCAATGGACTCTTATCTCAAACAAAAGGTAACGAGAATGTAAATATGTTTTTGCAACTAAGTTTTATTGGCCAATCACTAAATATGCTCACAAAAATAGTTATATACAACCCTCTAATTCTCATAAGATTTCTCAAGACCAAAATGCCAATGATAATATTAACTTCCAATGATAGCTTATCCTTTGATAGTTATTCTATGAAAGTTTTGATGCAAATTGAACTCAACTCAATGGCCATTCCTCCTTTGAAATAAACATATCTTGTGTCACATGGTTTTATTTTCCCAACAAGTTGCCACCTGATGGTATTTCTTCCCACATAATGAACATACCTTTTATTACCAATAGTTAGTAGTGCTATGGCCTTTCTTCCCATAGTAGTGACAAACAAGGATGTATTGTTTGATGCAAACCTTTTGGTCTTATTCTCCTTCTTGCCTCTGCTGATTGGATTTCTTCTTCTTTTGAGTCACGGTAAAGGATAATTTTTTAAGCTCTTCTCATCACTACCCTTCTTTGATCCACCACAAGAAGGCCGAGGTAGTAGTGGGATACCACCTTCATTGATTGAAACTTTTTCTGCTGATGAGCAGGCCAATTATTCTACATCCTTTGGCTTCACAAATGTGGTCTTATTGTTTGTGGAATTTTCATTTCCACCATTGAAACCTAGGTCTTTGTAATATCCCATTATCAACCCTTTGAACTTGATATTGCTTAGATTGTAATCATGTTTTTCATTACTATGATTTTCTTCATGTTGTAAGGTAAACTTAAAATGCGATTTTAAAGACATATAAACATGATCAATTTGAATTTAATGAAAGGTTCCAAGGCTTATTGGTCAAAGAAAACACTGATGAAGCTATGAGTCCACCAGGGGGGAAATGTAAAGGGGTTTAAGGGGGGAATTGACCTATGTCTCATGGTCACTACTATATCCTATGTACAATCTCTTTCATGTGATTGTCATAGAAACGTTCTATCCTAATATTTATGACAATACAATTATTACTCTGCTGCAACTCGCTATAACTCTGCTGCAACACTTTCTGTAACTCTGCTGCAACTCACCATAACTATGATGTAAATCTGATGCAACACTATGCTATAACTGTACTTTCTCCTTCGAATTTTGTGTTGTGACTCCACTTGTTGTTACTCACTATTACTCTTCTGCAACTCACTATAACTCTGCTGCAACACTTTCTGTAACTCTGCTGCAATTCACTATAACTATGCTGTAACTCTGCTGCAACACTATGCTGTAACTGTACTTTCTCCTTCGAATTTTGTGTTGTTACTCCACTTGCTGTTACTCACTATTACTCTGCTGCAACTCGCTATAACTCTGCTCAACACTTTCTGTAACTCTGCTGCAACTCACTATAACTATGGTGTAACTCTGCTGCAACACTATGCTGTAACTATTCTTTCTCCTTCGAATTTTGCGCTGTTACTCCACTTGCTGTTACTCACTATTGCTCTGCTGCAACTCGCTATAACTCTGATATCCCTCATACTCTGCATCAATGTTTGGGTCTGGGTTGAATGTTATGGCTCTCTAAATTTGTCATTTTTACTGAACTTGTGCACTTTTGTGACTGGTACAATCAACCATGGAGACCAAATTCTGTCATATTTAGTAGAAAATATATCAATAACTAAGAAAAACTCAACTCAATGGAAATTCCTCCTTTGAAATAAACATATGTTGTGTCACATGGTTTTATTTTCCCAACAAGATGCTACCTGATGGTATTTCTTCCCACATAATGAACATACCTTTTATTACCAATAGTTAGTAGTGCTATGGCTTTTCTTCCCATAGTAGTGACAAACAAGGATGTATTGTTTGATGCAAACCTTTTGGTCTTATTCTCCTTCTTGCCTCTGTCAATTGGATTTCTTGTTCTTTTGAGTCATGGTAAAGGATAAGTTTTTGATCTTTTCTTATCACTACCCTTCTTTGATCCACCACAAGAAGGCCGAGGTAGTAGTGGGATACCACCTTCATCGACTGAAACTTTTTCTGTTTATGAGCAGGCCAATTATTCTACATCCTTTGGCTTCACAAATGTGGTCTTATTATTTGTGGCATTTTCATTTCCACCATTGAAACCCAGGTCTTTGTAATATCCCATTATCAACCCTTTGAATTTGATCTTTCTTATATTGTAATTATGTTTTTCATTACTATGATTTTCTTCATGTTGTAAGGTAAAATTAACATGCAATTTTAAAGACATATAAACATGATCAATTTGAATTTAATGAAAGGTTACAAGGCTTATTGGTCATAGAAAACACTGATGGAGCTATGAGTCCACCAAAGGGGAAATGTAAAGGGGTTTAAGGGGGGAATTGATCTATGTCTCATGGTCACTACTATATCCTATGCACAATATTTTTCATGTGATTGTCATAGAAACGTTCTATCCTAATATTTATGACAATACAATTATGACTCTGTTGCAACTCACTATAACTTTGCTACAACACTTTCTGTAACTCTGCTGCAACTCACTATAACTATGCTGCAACTCTGCTGCAACACTATGCTGTAACTGTAATTTCTCCTTCGAATTTTGTGTTGTTACTCCACTTGCTGTTATTCACTATTACTCTGCTGTAACTCGCTATAACTCTGCTGCAACACTTTCTGTAACTTTGCTGTAACTCACTATAACTATGCTGTAACTTTGCTACAACACTATGCTGTAACTATACTTTCTCCTTCGAATTTTGTGCTGTTACTCCACTTGATGTTACTCACTATTACTCTGCTACAACTCGCTATAACTCTGTTGCAACACTTTCTGTAACTCTACTGCAACTCACTATAACTATGCTGTAACTCTGCTGCAACACTATGCTATAACTATACTTTTTCCTCCGAATTTTGTGTTGTTACTCACTATTACTTTGCTGCAACTCGCTATAACTATGTTGCAACACTTTCTATAACTCTGCTGCAACTCACTATAACTATGCTGTAACTTTGCTACAACACTATGCTATAATTGTACTTTCTCCTTCGAATTTTGTGCCGTTACTCCACTTACTGTTACTCACTATTACTCTGCTGCAACTCACTATAAATCTGATATCCCTCGTACTCTGTATCAATGTTTAGGTCTATGTTGAATGTTATGGCTCTCTAAATTTGTCATTTTTACCGAATTTGTGCACTTTTGTGACTGGTACAATCAACCATGGAGACCAAATTCTGTCATATTTAGTAGAAAATATATCAATAACTAAGAGAAACTTTGCAGCAGGTGTAGATAATAATCATGCTTATGACTACATAGAAACTTTCATATTGGTAAATTGATGTTCTTGTCAATTTCTACATCAAACGATAGTTTTCAACATTTCCCTTTTTTTCCCTTTCTCGAGACTTGGAATTTTTTCATTATCTAAAATGGCTCTCTCAAATGGAGCAAAACTAGAAAGTCTTCAATACAACAAAGTCATCTGAATTATTGAGGAAACAAAATGTTTACTAGTATAATTTTTCTAGTTTGGTGATATTAGGTCCCTTTTTATCCATCAAATATCCCAAAAATCCCCAAAAATACTCTTGGAATAAAGGATTTTGGCATGTTTCTGCAGCTCCATTCCAACGCCTTTGGAATTTGGTCAAATGCTTCACTGGGTTTGTTTGTGTCTACTCTTTTTACTTACTAGACAAATTTCATCATCAACATGGATTCTATTTGTGAGTACCACCTTGTTCATTAAAAACCACTCAATTCCATTTTATGGAATTCTAGAGATAAATAAGCAAGTGACCGCTCGCAATTTTTTGTTCCTTCTCACTAAAAATGTTGTCTACTTTAATTGTCTACTTAATTCAACAAATAAAATTCACAATCCATTTAATATCAACCCATGAAAGTATTTTTATTTCAAAAGAAACCATGCACTGTCTATGCTAGGCACAAAGAATCTGAACTTAACACCCAAAAAGCATGCTTGAAACAATTCCTAACTCTCTGGAAAGAATTCTTACTGGATTTATTGAATTGAACACACTGACTAAGACTCAATGAAAACTGCAATTAATTCAGAATAAATCAAACTCATTAATCTAGAAATCCTGATCTACTTACAGAAAGAAATTCTCATGAGATTTACACACCATCTATTCAAAGTGACTATAGAAAACGATCTAAACACAGATTCAGAATACTCTAACACTAGTACCAAATATGCACACACACACAGAAAACTAAGAAATGAAAATTAAATCCTATTCTAGTTGCAAAGGCAGGACTCTGTGTAGGAGGCGGGCCCTGGCCTCTTAACAGAGTTACCTGTTAAACGCTGAATCTCACAACATACACATTATGCCAAAATCATTGGTGTTCCTTCATTAATTCTGAATTCAAATTACAACAGTATTCTTATCACTGGATCACTGTTTCAGCATACATCAATCTCCAATTCTTTTTTTCTACAATGATTCAAGTTTTCTTTTTAAAGCTGCAACTGTTCTACTATCCAAGGTGAGATCTTGTTTTTAGGAACATTCTTGAGAATCTCCCGATTCTCAATCCTTTCCATTAATTACAAAGAATCATTTATGCAACTTGAAAATCAAGAATAGTAAAAACAAGAGAAATATCAGTTCCAACTTTTGTTCTTGCAAGATTTCTTCTATCAAGTAGCTGGGTGAATCCTCATTCCACTTGGTAACGACCTTCTTCTTCAGTCCTGGTGTTTCAACATCTGTTCCTATCAATGGCTCTAGAGTTTCAACAACGGTAAAACAAAAACGTGTTACATTCCAATATTCTAGTGACAACAGAACTATGAGCATCCTTCTTCCTCTGTTTCAACAAACTGCAGTCTTCTACATTAATTGATTAGGATCAGCCTGAAATAGGCTACATCATCCAAATTCACATGTAAGTTATGAATAAATATGATAAAGGAATTAATAGCTCGTACCTGTTTTAGGAATGGATGATTTTGCAATAAGGCTTAGAATATGATAGGATTAATTAGATAAATCATGAAGTAAAAAGGTTGAAAAATGATAGGAAAAAGGGCAATGTGGTCACCCAACATCTCCCCCCAACTGTGCGTTTTGCATGTCCTCATGCAATTCTTACTCACTCTGAATCTGAATCGGGCAACTGGCCACTCGAATGCAAATTGCTGAAACTGTAAGACCCTTCTGTCTTTTCTGTTTCTTTCTTGAAACCATTTGTCTTAGCAATCCTTTCCCAATACTGCTTCTCCATCTTCTTGGTGATTCTAAACTTTGGCTGATACTTTTCTAGAGGCATCTAGATGAGGGGAAAATGAAACTTTAGTCCTAGACATCTTGCTCCCCTTGATTGCACACAATTGATGTATCCTTCAATTCTTGATAGGGCATAGGTAAACTTCTCATAATGATATGGATCCCTTGATCTCAATGCTTTTGTGGATACCTCCCATTTGGATTTGCTACCATCCAAGGCCAATGATTGTTGTTTTAAAATAGTGCATCTGCATGATTCAAGCATCATTCTTTGGAGTTATATTATTCGGTTGGCCCATTTAGGCTGAGAAAGAAGATCCTGGTGCTTTTTAATATGGTGCCGGCATCAAGTGGTTCACCTCTTATCCATAAGGAAGCATTTACTTCATTTTTACGAACTGTCTGAAAAGCATTTCTCCATGTAACATGATTATTGACAAAAGAGGTGAAAGCTCTTATCTGAATATCCCCAACCAAAGGTGTGATATTATATCTTCTATCCATAGGACAAGCAAACTCATGCAAGTAAAGTTCACAGAGTAAATGTTGTTCTTCAATCTCACTGTGAGAGAAGGTATCCATAAAATCAAAGCTGAGTGATATCTTATGGGGTCTACCTTCTTTAACAACTTTTATCTTAAAAAGAATCATCTACTCATAAAGAAAGACATATTAAGAGGGAGAGGGACTTCTGTAGATTAGTACCTGCTCCACCAAGTTATACATTGTTTGTATATTTTTCTGCAGCTCTGCCACACTCTATTTTAAATTCTTCAACTCTTTCAAGTCAGTCTACAAATCTTCTCATTTCTGATTCCAAGTTGTTAATTCTTGAGCCCATTTCTCTCTTAACTGTTGGACAGTTCTCTCATGTGTTGTTAATGGAATCATACCAGCCTTTACCAAAAGAGCTTGTTGTTTCCATTTTGCAGCTTTTTCCGCCATTAACCAAGGTTGTGTCTGAATAGCTTCATCAACTAGTTCACAAGGAGCATCGGTTTGTGTAATTGCATCAAGCAACTTTGAAGGATTTTTAGTCTGTGTTTCTTGATTCATTGTTCTGAATGGAGGTTCTTGTATTGCAGTAGCATCACTTTTAGATTGCATAACGTTGGTCATTGGTTCTTGTGTTACAGTGTCTCTTGGTACCTGAATTACTTGATAACCAACTCCTATATATAAGTCTCCACATTCCTTGCACATATACTCCTCATCTCCAAATTCTGTTTCATCTTTGGAATTCCCTACTACTTCAACAACCCTAGATAAAACACATAAGGTGCAGGCTTCCATCTTAGCCCTTTTGAATGCTTCCAGTTCTAATTGAAGATGTCTGATTTCCTCTCGCAACATTTCATTTTCTGCAACCAATGTATCAATTTGACTTCCATCTTCTTGTTTCTGCCTCTATCCTTCTTCCTCATTTGCAACAGTAGGTTCTTGTGTATTAGTAGAAGTTGGCTTATGTCCCACATTCACATCATTTTCTTCCATTCCTATGCTGTTAACTGGTTCTTGTGTGACAGTTACAACATCATTTTCTTTTGCTGGGCTATTGACTGGTTCTTGTGTTACAGTCACAGTATCTAAATTAGGACACAGTGGTGAGAGTAGGTGAAGAAATGGAATTTCTATGTTTATGGTTTTGAGCCGAGCTACTTCTGCTGCTACTACTGCTCTAGTTCTTCTTCTAGGAAAGGTAGAAACAAAAGCAACAGACTTCCTTTTTTTCTGTGCCAAGGGTGCAGGTTATTCTTCTATTACTATATATGATTGTAAGTCATCTATGCAAGGGTTCTCAAGAATTTGAATTATTTCTTTGTGTGGAAAATTCTTGGAAGAATCATCACGCAGAGTGGATGATTCTTCTTCTTTTTCTCCATTGTCGTCTTCGATAGTCTTCATTTCTATAGCCTCATCTGAACTATCATACTCTTGTAATAATCCAAGACTTCCCTTATCTTCTTCCATTGGCTCCGAGCTTCTGACTATAACCCCATCCCCTATTTCTTCAGTTGATTTAGACTGATCATCTTGGGGTATTTCTACTTGTTCATCATTTTCCTCAAGAACACCCCCAGGTGGATTTCCCAACTCAACATGATCCTCTGATTGCAGTTCATTAGGTAACCCCTCTACTCGTTTTATTAACAAATTGATCAGTCCATGATGCGTTAAACATGTTAATGGTACTCTAGAGGTCCTAGCATAATGTGCTATATTATGCAGGGCTTTTAACAGATAATAGGGCATATTAATAAGCTTTTGATGGCGCAGATGAGATAACAAAATAAAATCTGAATTGAAAACAACCTTATATCTGCCCGCACAAGTAATGTATCTTTTTACAAACTCAGCGACTTGCTCCCATAGATTTGGCAGAGACTCCGATGCCGTTCCTTTTCCTCGTGGCCACACAACCTCTCCTTCCCTCAAAAAGTCAGCTTTAGTAGTGGGAAGTGGAGTCTTATGAATGAACCGCCGTTCTCCAGCTCTGGGCAGATGGGTAACTTCTGCAATAATTTCCTCCGTTATAGGTATTCCCATTCCTTGGACCATAGACTATTCACCATCCAAATTCCTGGCAAACTCTAGTGCATCATTTTGATTGAACCCCTGTAGTTGCTCAAAGTAAACAATCCATCCTACATTTTCAAAAATGCAATACACTTCTAGGTCTTGGCGTATAGCATTCAAATTTTCTGGTTCATGATGCACTGCCAATCCCCCCATGATGTTGATACCAATGTCCACAATCTCAGTTTTTCACAAAAAGGAATATCACAGTCTCCGTTTCCAAATCTAGGAGCAATCGAACGCAGAGGTAATAATTATTCCTTCATCACACCCATTCACAACTTAACACGTAAATGAGGATGACGTACCTGGATTACTTACCGAGCAGATTGTGCTGATGTGTTCACTGCTCCTCTATTTCTCTCGTTGGAAAGAACATCATGTCCGTGGAGAGACTCGCGTGACAAATAATTCCATGCATGAGAGATGGCGGTTGCCAATGTTCTTCTGTTTACCACGTGATAGAAATTGAGAGTCTTAATTAACTTGACAGTGATTTGACAGTGATGTGGTGTTGTCCTTTAGCATAATTTAGTATGGAGACACCAAGAATATTAGCGGAGTTCCAACGGTTCTAGTGGTAGATGTAGTGGAGTTTCAACAGATGGCAGTGAATGTAGCGGAGTTTCAACAAAGAATATTAATTGAACTAGGTCTTGAGCCTAGGGGGTATCCACTTCTAACCCATAGACCAAACCCTAGATAAGATAAACCTTAAGGGGATAGCCACTCCTAACCCTTAAAGAAAATCTTAAGGGGATCCACCTCTCATTCTTGCACTAATGC
>JASDQU010365670.1:7476-19063 GCA_032191745.1 Picea mariana
GAATGGGGTTATTCCTGTAGCACCGAAAAGTGTTTTTTCAATTATACAGAGGGTTCTCCATGATAAGAAAATCACTTAAGAGACAAAGTACTTGTCAGATTGAGGGAGATACAACTGTAGATGAAATATTGAGTGGTCATCAACTAATATACACTCCATTGTCCCAAGCTAGACAGGAAGTGAAAATGGTTCAATCACTAATACCAATTTTGGAGGAAGAGTTTTCAAGGTCAGATTTTCATATAGCTATGGAAAAGTTTGAAGATCAGAAACCACCTCCGGGGAGAGTATTGAAAATCCTCTTTGAGTGGACAGGAATATGAGTGTGTTTTGTCAAAAATTGTTGTTGAGGGTGAAGCCTGAGCCTAAAGCCTGAGCTAAGTCTTTTTCCAACTTCTACAAGTTGTTGTCACCTGACAAAATTTCAAATTATGTCCAAGTTGGCTTTCTAGCAAACCTTCAAGTGCTAAACACTAACTGAGAGCATATGAGCCAAACACCTGCACAATGCAAAAAAACAAGAGTTAGCTTTAAAACACAAAGCATAACACAACATCAAGTCAGGTCAAAGGTTTTTAGTTTATATCTCTATCATAATTTATTTTGGGAAAATTTTGTAAACATGAACAAATGAAAGTGTTATAACCCTAAAATGCTCTACACAAGTTTACCTGGCATCAGGCCAACTCATGCCTCTTCCTAGCCAAAGCCATGCTGAATAAATCCTAAAAAAAAACCACTTAAAACAAGCAACCCGCGCCCTAACTGTTCACTGGGAGCGGGCATCCGCTTGCTGTCCTTATACTGCACGCAGGTATCCGCGGGCTAACCCATTACAGCCCGCGGGTACCTAACAAAGCAAAAAATCAAGAAAGTTTCCGCCAGGACACGAGGCTTTTTTTCAGTTAACTGGAACTCCGAGCCATGCATGGCCGAGAGTTCGCCAGAAACCCTAGCTCCTTCTAGCCTATAAAAGGAGGGGTAGGGGTACTATTCAAAGGAGGAAAATCATAGCAAAGAAACTCTGCCAAATTGCCAAGTCAATTTTGTCCCCAACCCTTTAGTCTTGCCTCAAGCTTTAGGAGAAACTTATGCAGTAGCAGTTGGAGGACAGAAAGAAGAGGAAGAGCCTAGGATCAGGATCGAGGAACGGTGGCCAATATCAGAAATCATTGTAAGTTGATTTGTATTGATGTTAATGAAAAAGATACTTTTCCCATCCTGAAATACATGAATCTCATCTATGTTATCTGATTTGTGTTTTACCTCTAACCCCCTAGTAGATCAGTAGCATGCATGTATGTTTTTGTCTTGTTTGTAGGAAAGCTTTGTGGAAGGAGCAGTAGCGGCAAGGAGACAATAACTCAACGGAGGATCTACTTCGACCTTCGGTAAAAAAGGTTAGTTCATTCTTCCTGTGCTTGTCTGAGAAAAGGGGTTGAGATTTTGGGTAGAAGGTTAAAGGTTAAATCTGAAGGGTCATGATCTGCATATAAGCTTAGAACCCTAGCTTATTGGTCTGTAGGGTAGATTACCCCACAACAGAATTGGCGACTCCACTGGGGATCGTCTTACTCTTAGGGTTTCTGGGCTTGGTAGTTTAAAGAATTAAGTTTCAGTTTCTCTGCTTATTTTTTGTTTTCTGTTAGTCGAAAGCTAGCAGAGAGCCTGGTGATTAATACCAGTTCTCTTTGACTGACGCTCGACATTTTCTTTCCAGGACACACAGAGGTACCCGCGGCCTGCAGAAGCCCGGCCCGCGGGTGACCCGCGCCCTAACCTTCTACAGCACGCGGATACCTGCGCCCTGTAGTGATTTCAGTAGCGTGTAGTGACAAGGAAGTTTAAGAGGTAGTCCCCTCTTCCCCTGTCAGAATTTTACCTTCTCAGGGGGCTTTCTGGATCCTGTCTGGGTCTTGGGTGGTTTGGTGTCTTGTGTTTCAGTCTGTCTTGTGGTGTGTTTCCTCACATTAGCATTTCTTTTTTGCAAAAAATTGTTTTTCTGTTAAAGTAGCAGCATCTCAGCCTGTCAGGGACTCTGGTTGTCAGTACCAGAAGTCTTTTTCAGGACTAGATTGGCTGTGTGTGATTTTTTCTTCGCTTTTAAACATACCCGCGGCCTGCTTAAGCTTAGCACGCGGGTACCCGCGCCCTGTATCGGTTCAGCACGCGGATACACGCGGGCTGTCTTGGTGACAGTCGCGGGTCTGTTAGGTGGCTTTTCAGCTTGGGTGGGGCAGTCATCCCTTCCTGTGGTGAAAAGAACTCCTCTCAGGGGTTTAGAGTCTGGGACTGCATAGTCAGCAGGCTGGGGCATTACTCCTTTAGCCTGTGCTTGTGATTTGAATTTTTTTCATAGAAAAAACAAAAGCGAAAAATATTTATTTCATAGTTTAGGTCAGTAGCTCGGAAAGAAGTTTTTGTTGAATAAGTTTTTCAGTACAGTTCGAAACGAAAGTAACTCACAAATCTGAGTAAAATTTCTGTAGGATTGCTGCTTGAAAATCTTGTCATACTTGAAAAGAAAAAGACTCTTTTTGGAAAAGTTGCTGGTTTTGCATGTTAGAAAAAGTTTGTTTTCAGCATTCCTGTGCATTTTGCTTTGAGTCTGTTTTACACACCATCAGTTTCACTTCCGTACCTTGAGATTAAAAAAAGCCCACTAAAAGCAACGCTTAATAAAATCAAGTAGACTTTTCTGTTTGTAGGGTGCACACATTAGCTCAGGATAGGGCCTTGGAATAGGTTGGAGAGTAAATTATCCAAGGCCACCTAAAACAAACATTGGAGTCTGTCATTAGGGAGTGTAGAAGTCCGGTTACGGAAAGCTATTCAGGACCCCCCTCTAACACAGGGGCTAAACACGAGGTCGCGTAAGGAAAGGCAGTGGAGATAACCCCTCCAAAGCTGGACCGAACGTGGTGGAGAACACATATAGAGGATCTGTTAAGGGATTCCGTCGTTAGCATTTTCCATGGAGCTTCGTGGATCTCGAATCTGTTCGAGGTCCTCAGTCGTCTTCCGGAACACTTGCTCTCGATACCCTTGACAGGTTTCGGGCTTGATACCCTGCTCATTGTGGTCTTCGGACTGTCGACTGTACCCGCCTGATAGCTGTTCATGTGTCGGCAAACTAGTTGCCTATCTTTTCTAGGGACTTACACAGGTGACTGCGGGGGTATACCGCGGTACCTAGAGCAGACTTCAGACCAACGCTTTGCAGAGTAGACCCGGAGGGTGCTTTCGTATTCGAGTTGCACTTGCACTGATAAGGTACTCTAGTGTTGGTTGTGGTAACTGCTCTTCCTACTAATATAGTGCTTGCTTGATTTATCTTCTAGGGGCTTTCTTTAGTGCGTGTTACTGTTTGGTCATGTAGACTGCCTTAGCGTGTCGTGAATTCTCTCACACAGTGGAGGATTCAGAGCTCCGCCGGTCACGAAGGCTTCTGGGCCTGCCGCCGGTGATACTAGAGCCACCCCCGCCACCCTTGAGGCGGAAGTTAGACCATCTTGGGTCTTTCGAAGAAACCGGGGCTTTCAACTCCGAACAACCCCCCGAGGGATCGACAGCCAATCTTGGCGCAGTTGAAACCTCAGACACTGATTTTGGGCCGGACGTGATTATTTCAGTTCAATCTTACGAACGCCTATTTTCACCAAACCTAATCATGGAACAAATCATCTCAACTGGGACGTCTTCCATTCCTATCACCATTGTCACCATGGGAGAAACCTCTCCTAACTTACTGTCGGCGGTCCGGGCCACCACGGTCTCGGCTGCAACTACGTCGCAAAGTGGTCCGACCCCATCTATCGCGGCGGCCACACCTCTTTACACACCTACTGCGACAGGCGCTCCGTTTTCATACGGTATGCCTAGTTCAGGAACATGTCCTGCACTCACTTCTTCCATTTCACAGACTTTGGGTCTGGGGGCAGGGAGCTCTAACGCTCCCTTGCAAGGTCAACCTGGGGGCACTCCTGACTCTTTCAATGTCTTTCCTTACGCTGGAGGTCATATTCCTCCTTCGTCCCCGTCGCTCGGTGGTCCGCATCAGCAGACCGTCGGGCAGCCCGCACACACAAGTTCACTTGGAGCCGCGAGTCAAGGAAAACCTGCGCAAACTTTGCCGGTAGGTTCGTCACCGTTCTTTTGGAATGGGGCGGTTGGTAATAACACTCTCACACCGAGTTCTTTCCCATCTGGGGGCACTCCTGTTTTTGGACAGTCTAATCTAGCACAGGGTACTATTCCTGCGCTGGGGGCACAGATACCAGGACCTTGGAACTCAGGACAAGGATCCAATCCCGCCACGGGAATGCCATTCTGGGGTAATGCTTTCCACAATCAATGGAACCCCAAACAAGCTGCTATGCCTCTCCCCACAGGACCAACATGGAATAATCCTTCCCAAAGTCCACAAAACACAATGAATGCCCAGAATCCTATGTCCTTCATGGGGAATCAGCCAATGATGTCCCCGCAAATGCAAAACCCTTTCGCTGGCCAAGGCCAAGGTTTCTACCCAAACCTTGGCCAGCAACCAAACTTTTCCTGGCAACCTGGTGCCAGTCAAACCCCAGGACCCTTTTATCCTGGCTATCAGCAACAACCTAAACTACCTTTCTTGGCAACGTTACACTTGCCGGATTTAACACGGTTGTTGAATAATCCCATCTGTCACGATCCGCGTTGGCCTCCTATGCCGACGAAGTTTCCTTCGGACATCCCAAAGTTCGAAGCCAAACCCAACGAAGATCTGGGTGATCACGTGACCACTTTCCACTTATGGTCTTCATCCAAATCACTGAAGGATGNNNTAGAGCTTGACCGCTCACGATATTCCTTTTTCGGCGAACTGGCCATGGCTTTCCTTAACCATTTCCAGTTACCTGTGAGATACGACGCCGGCACAGAGTTGCTAGCCAATTTCGAGCATATGTCCGCGGACCATATCGCGGATCATATTCGAGAGTGGCGCCGCCGAAAGAGCCTTATCAAGGTACCCGTCCCACCAGCATTCCTGCTTGAGTGGTTCCTTAAGTCTTTAGTTCCGCTGTTATCCAAAGACGTCGCAACATCAGGGGTTTTCTCTGAGGAAGAAGCCATCATGAGAGCTCAACAGTTTGAGCTGATTTACTCTCAGTCTAGTCTATTGTACAACATCCTGCCGGATGCACCACGATCGATCCTAGACAAAACCAGATAGAGAGCCGGACCACATGCCGATGGTATAGTTGGTTCGGCACAGACTAAGCCCGCTGAGAAATTGACAAAACAATTGCAGCAGTTATCAATACAACACTCAGCGACCAGCCAGACTACTGCTTCGACTGCTCCTCCTACTCAAACGTCGGAGGTACACTCCGTACAGACGACTAACCCAAAGGCCAACCAGCAGCCCGAAGGGAAGAAAAAAAAATGAAAAAAGAGTAAGGGGGATAAAAAACCAAATGATAAGGCTGGCGAGGGCACCACAGAAAAGAGAAAGGCGAGGTATCCGTGCAATATTTGTGCGAAAGACCACCCAACTCACTTATGCCCTCGACTTGCAGAGGCCCAGAAGTTTGTCACGCAGCAACAACAAGCTGTGTTGACTAATCCATTTCAGCATGGACAAAATCTAACTCAAGCCTCTGCGAGTACGGAGAAGGTCAGCCACGAAAACTGTTCTTCCCAAAACGCTTCATCTTCCATGAACGTATACATGATGAAAAGTGACGCTTTCATAGCAACTAGAGCTCACGATTATAGTAAGCCGAGTGCCTCTGATAAGGGAAAAGAAGCCGAGATCCCATCTCTTCCTCTACAGATCGAGAAGACGTTGGGTGAAACAATGACTCGCATCCCCAAAGGTGCGTTTAAACGCGCTTCTCACAATCCAAACGCAAGGGCCGCCCAGAACTACTCTGTGGTGGAAGATTTGTCACAAACCCCTTGTGCTATGTCCGCTTTGGAAGTCCTCCAAAGTTGCCCCGCTCAGAGAAAAGCCTTGTTGACTGCTTTGGGCTCTACTGAGACTTGTAACCCGGGAACGATCATGTTAGATACGACCGATTTGAAGCCTCGTTTACCTTATCACGTCGCGTTTCAGATAGTAGTGGCTCACCCCACGAAAACCTTTACACGAAACATTTTCTGCATGGTGGTAGACGAGGGTGCTTCGACTTGCATTATGTCGTTATCATGCTGGAAATCCATTGGTCAACCCGAGTTGTCTCCGTCACCTACTCTTCTCACTGCGTTCGATGGTCATTCGTTTCGACCGCACAGCATCATCCCGTCTTTCCCTGTGCAGTTAGGGGGGAAAACTGTGTGCGTCGAGGTAGAGGTAGTCGATGCTCCCATCGATTACAACCTCTTGTTGGGTTGTAGTTGGACATATGCAATGCAAGCAGTAGTTGCTACAATCTTCTGAGTCTTATTGTTTCCACATGAAGGTCGGATAGTGACTATCGATCAACTATCCTTCTCTCGCCCTGACCCAGCCTTGGGGGCATCCATGGTTCCCATAGTAGATAATCCTCAAGCCGGTGCCATCAACATAGGAGTTGGTTTGTGCCCATCTTTGATGGGTACCTTTGATTACCCACCTCCTCAGGGCGATGTCAAGTTTATATCGACTCACCACAAGGCTGAGATTTTCCATGTTTCGTCGTTCCGCACGACTTACTTTTAGGATCCGTGGACTCTTCCTTCCCCATCAGATACGATGGATGCGACAGGGCATGCGGGCATGTCTACGCCCTTGTCGGCTGCTGAAGTAGCGTACTCTTTGGTTCAGCAAACTTCAGCTACTCCGGATCCGATTCCAGCACCAGAGTCGGATCCACTCCTTGAGCCTATCTGGGCTCAGAATTCTCTTGTTGACACCGATACGTTAGACTTAGTCTTGCCTTCCGACGAAGCTATAATCGAAGCAATGACTGGTCCGGACAAACCTTGGGAAGATCTTCATCATAGTTCATACTTCCTCTCGGAGTTACACCGAATCGAGGCAGGAGAATTCACTATCACCATGACGGGAGATCAGCCTTGTCCCATTAACCTCTTGGCTACACAGGATATTTATGCCGAGGGAAATATGGTGACTATCGCTGAAGCTATACCTATTAGCATCTCCGGAAACCCTGGCGTCGTGGAGAATGTCTTCGTCGGAGTGGATTTCTCCCTCGAAGAGATTCAGATTTACACAGATCTTTTTAAAGAATTCCGCGATGTTTTTGCCTGGTCTTACGAAGCGATACCTGACATCGACCCACAAAGTGTCGATCATGGGCTACCTTTGTTGTTTTTCAAGGTCGCTTTGAGACCCAAAAGAAACATCCAGCGAGACTGTATTTATGCTTTTCGATCTCGACTGGATTAACTGAGAAAAGTAACCATCATGGAGTCTTCTTTAAGCCCTTTTCAGACTCCTTAAAGATGAAAAGATTGCCGAGTGACCTTGTTTCTTCACACTCGTTAAATTGGTCCAGAAGAATGTTCCTTAAACGGGTCTCCTTTTAAGCCCTTTTCAGACCCTTTAAACATGAAAAGATTGCCAAGCGATCTTGTGACCCATCACGCTCGTTAAACTGAAATTTGAAGTCACGTCTGTCCGGCGGTAGTTTACCCCTTTTTCAGTCCGGACGGTCAACTGCACGAACAAAGGAACGCTCTATTGAATTCCGATTCTTTAGAAGAGTATCCTCAGGTATAATTTTATTCCTTTTCGGGCCTGAGGGACTAAATCTAAGAAAAAGAAACCCCCCCGGACTCCATAGTTAAGTTCTTTTCAGACTCCCTAAAATTGAAAAGATTGCCGAGTGACCTTATTCTTTCACACTCGTTAAACGGTCCAGAAGAATATTCCTAACGGAGTCCATAGTTAAGATTTTTTCATACTCCTTAAAATTGAAAAAATAGCCGAGTGATCTTTTCCTTGTCACACTCGTTAAAATGGTTTTGAATTGACGTCTGGTTGGTGCTAGTTTACCCCTTTTTTGAACCAACTAGACTATTGACAAAAAAGGTACCCCAATGGAGTTTCCTTTTATGTTTTTTCAGACTCTCTAAATATGAAAAATCACCAAGATTCCCTTCCTTGGGCTCGTTAAACTTACATCGAAGGACGTAACCATCGTGTGTTCTATCAACCGCATTTGCATCGTTTACCTATCAGCCCAGTAACAGTTTGCGTCTGCGTTTTAACACCTTTGGCCACTGGAGGATTTTTTCTGAGTATCATTTCCTAGAACATTAGTCTTGTCGTCATGCCTTGAACTTGTATGTTTGCGATCCTTGTTCCTCCCTTGTAACGTAATATTCTTTTATTCTTTTCTCAAATATTTCAAAAAAAAAAAAGAACAAAAAAATCAAATATACCCCAAAAAGGGGATGGGAAAAGTATTTTCTTTGTTGGCAGCATTATGAGTCACCCTTGGATAAAGCACATCTGTCCGTTTGATTCATCAGACTATGGGATGTAGTACGACCTTAGAAATCTTTTCTCATTACAGATTTGTGTCCTCCACCGTTTGGTTACTCTTCCAAACATATGGAGAGTTTGCGTTGCCTCCTGCTTCGTAGACTTATGATTAACAGATATGCTGCCTGAGTCTTATCACTTGTCGTGCTATTGTCCAAGGGAAGTTTGTTACTTAACCTGAGTCGGCCACTCTGCAATATGTCTCTTGTCCGTATACCCGGCCATCCTGAACATCCAATCAAGTCTTTGTTCGAAATCACTAAAGCCTTCAGTCCGATCATCAAGATTATCAAGTCCGTCACCGACGAGCCGTCGAAGACCTCTGGGTAGTGCATTCGTACACTCATATTACACTCCTACCCGAGTTTTAAGAAGATTTTGAAGTTGTTGCTCGAGCTCTGAAGTACATCCATCAGGCCAAGATAGCTTCTGAGAGATGGATACTTCCTATGTATATCTTTCTGATTTTGAGATGTAGCTCCGCTGTGTATTGTTCGCGACTACTCTTTATAGTTATTTGACATGGATCTACAGTGTATTTGATTGGTAGCCATGGTTCTAATTTATCCTGAGCATGGGTATGCCCGCCTCGGTGAGACATTTGATATTTTTTGCAGATGGCACTTCCCGATTCCTGATTCCTGGGCTCACTCATTCAGCATTTCAGTACAGATTGGTAAAGATTTGGTAATGTATTTCGGCCATCAGATGTTCTTCTGAACTCACACATTAGGGGGCATCTGTTATAACCCTAAAATGCTCTACACAATTTACCTGGCATCAGGCCAACTCATGCCTCTTCCTAGCCAAAGCCATGCTGAATAAATCCTCAAAAAAAACCACTTAAAACAAGCAACCCGCACCCTAACTGTTCACTGGGAGCGGGAATCCACTTATTGTCCTTATACTGCACGTGAGTATCCGCGGGCTAACCCATTATAGCCTGCGGGTACCTAACAAAGAAAAAAATCAGGAAAGTTTCCGCCGGGACACAAGGATTTTTGTCAGTTAACTGGAACTCTGAGCCATGCATGGCTGAGAGTTTGCCAGAAACTCTAGCTCCTTCTAGCCTATAAAAGGAGGGGTAGGGGTACTATTCAAAGGAGGAAAATCATAGCAAAGACACTCTGACAAATTTCCAAGTCAATTTTGTCCCCAACCCTTTAGCCTTGCCTCAATCTTTAGGAGAAACTTATGCAGCAACAGTTGGAGGACAAAAAGAAGAGGAAGAGCCCAGGATCAAGATCGAGGAACGGTGGCCAATCTCATAAATCATTGTAAGTTGATTTGTATTGATGTTAATGAAGATACTTTTCCCATCCCGAAATACATGAACCTCATCTATGTTATCTGATTTGTGTTTTACCTCTAACCCCCTAGTAGATCAGTAGCATGCATGTATGTTTTTGTCTTGTTTGCAGGAAATCTTTGTGGAAGGAGAAGTTGCGGCAAGGAGACAACAACTCAACAGAGGATCTACTTCGACCTTCGGTAAAAAAGGTTAGTTCATTCTTCCTGTGCTTGTCTGAGAAAAGGGGTTGAGATTTTGGGTAGAAGGTTAAAGGTTAAATCTGAAGGGTCATGATCTGCGTATAAGCTTAGAACCCTAGCTTATTGGTCCGTAGGGTAGATTACCCCACAACAGAAAGTTTTTGGGATTTTAAGCCAAAAGTTAGTGTTCAGGCTCTGTTTACAAAAATATTGGTTTTAGAGACAATCTCTAATTAAGGCCATCAGAATGGAATTCAAAGCCTAACGTCCAAGCACCACAATTAGAAAGAACAACTGCCAAGACACCATAAATCAAAATTCCACAGGGAACGCTCAGAATTAATATTCAGCATGGTTATGAACGCCTAGTACAGAGCATTACTAAAGCGCTAGAAGGAGAGAGTTCACCAGGGGCATTGCATCTAATCCCAAATTGCTCCAAGTGTCAACGCTGGCAAAAATAGATCGAGATTCAGAATGTAGAGTTAAATATTAAAATGCCAAGTCACATGGAAGCCAGCCACCAGGGAAATGAATATAGTGCAAAAAGAGGTTTTGAAACCCTCAGATATTCAAGGAAATCTCAAGGAAGACCTTACATGCAATAGTTATGGTTCTTGTTATCATAAATTTGGGCATTTAGTTTTCATAACAATACATGAGACCACACCTTTGGGAAGCTTCAAGAGTAAGTTGTAGTTCAAGAACAAATTAAAAAAGCCAAAGTATACCAAGGAAATATATAAATAATATGAAGAAATTATGAGGGAAATGCATGCCTATAGGAGAGATAGTTTGACCAAATGAAATAAATTGCAATTGAGAGCATGCTCTATGTTAATAAAAGTTTGTGTGAGCTTGCTTCTGTGAAGGTGGAGGATACAGTAGTGTTTGAAATGACTCAACATTGTTGACCAAACCTTTTTCGGGTGGGCTAGACATTTCTTGACTTGAAATCTCCAGTAGATAGTCCAAAGT
The DNA here is from genome assembly GCA_032191745.1 of Picea mariana. Taxonomy (NCBI): domain Eukaryota; kingdom Viridiplantae; phylum Streptophyta; class Pinopsida; order Pinales; family Pinaceae; genus Picea; species Picea mariana. Next base: position 18,419 of record JASDQU010365670.1, read on the forward strand.
TTGTTGAGGCATTTGAATTGAACCAGGAAGATATTGAAGATGTGCAATTTAAGAAAGGCTAGCTCATATATTTTTGGTGAAGAACCAAGAACCATGGAGTGGAAGAGGACTTTGTGGACAAATGCCTTCATTACTAGATTGGCCGGAGTAATCAGTCACTCACATTTCATGATGCAGTTGACATTGAACGAGGTCTTATAGAGTTTCGAAAGCTTGGGATAGAAGATAAATTGTGGGAAGCATCTCACAAGGAAAATGAACAAGAAGTTACTAATCAGAAGAACAATTCGGAGGAAGAAGCATCAACTACATGATCACGATTATAAGGCAAAGAATAAGCATAAGATCGACATCAATTGCAGATTTGATGGAACGAAGGTTATTCCCATATTTCCAGGCATTCAAAAAGAATGAAAAGGCATCTTCAGGATTTTAGACAAGTGGCAGAGCTTTTCTAGGTGTTATCACTAAAATTTCGTCCGCACAGGGCGACAAGAACTCAACATCATCAACACAGAAAAACAATCATCCATGGCACAAGGATTAACTCCACAGCACATCAAAAGGGCCAAAACTATACAAAATTGGCTAAAAAGATTAAAAAGCGCATCGCGCCCATGGTAAACTAGTGCATGCGCGCATTAT
>JASDQU010365677.1:0-11587 GCA_032191745.1 Picea mariana
AGAGGTATAAAATTGTTTAAGCTTATAAACAACTGATTCACCCCCCCCTCTCAGTTGTTTTAGTATTTCCAACATGCCCAAGGTCTCTTCTAGTGTCGGGTAAGCAACACTTTTCTTTTCCTTCGATTGCTTCATCTACTTCTAATTTGTTGCTTCAGTCGAGATTTGTGGGGTTGGACGTTTTCTCTTCGGTGGGTATTTTCTCGCCTTTCCCTCAACCTTGTCCTAAGTCGAATTTTGTTCCCTCTCTCCTGTTGGGGTTCTTTTTCCTCCTTCGATTAGCACCCCTTGTGCTCCCCTAAGTCATGTGTCAAGGGAAATTTGTGTGACAAGGGAGCCCCACTTTTCGGTGTCCCCTGTGAACGAGATTTTAGTGGTTTCTTCCTCTACTGGATTAAACTTTCCCTTGTAGACTGCTTCTCCCTTTACTACTTACTCTTGGACCTTTTTTGGGACTCCCTCCATTTCCAATAATCAGTCGTCTTCCGACACCTAGTCTCCTGAGGGGTCCAAGATACGCTATTGTCTCTGCAACAGGGTTGTTTTCACTGAGGATCTAGGTAGCTGCAATGTGGAGGATCCACTTGGGTCGGGCCCAGGGTCTCTTCTTCGCGCTTTGTCTTCTTCTCGGGGTCAGGGAAGGAGATCACACATACTTCTGGCACAAGACTAAGCCAAAATTGATGTGGCTTCAGGTAGGTAATATTCCATTGAATAGGTGCTTAGAGAAAATGAACCCTAAGAGGTGGTTTCCTTATGAAAATTCTCTCTTTCAACTGTAGGGGTTTGGTGAGCCTGACCAAAAAATTGTCCTTAAAAAGATTGGTTACTGTTATCAACCCAGATGTTATCTTTCTACAAGAAACCTTGGGTGTTAGTGAAGTAGTGGTTGTGTCATTGGAAGTAGTTTTTCCCAGCTGGTCGTTTGTGGCGGTGGATGCAAAAGGTCGTTCTAGGGGTATTTCCATTGGGTGAGATCACAAGAGCTGCAAATGTGATAGGGTTTGGTGTTTTAATTAAGATATAGGCTTCAATATGTTCTCAACTGAGTTGGGACGCTCCCTGGTGCTTATTAATATATATGGTCCTTATGCAGAGCAAAAATGTTACTGGTATTCACTGGCTTTGTGCCCTTGGATTTCTGAACAAGGGGTCATTGTGGGGGGGACCTAAATTTTTCCTTTCGAGCGGTGGAGGTTTGGGGTCCCCAATCTTCATTGGACCCTTTGACTGACTATTTCACTCATTTTCTTGTTTCTCTTGTCCCGTTGGACTTGGAGCCGGTTAAATTACAACCAACTTGGCATAATCTGTGGGTTGGAGTTGCTAGGGTTGCAAAATGATTGGATCACTTCCTGCTGAAGGAGAACCTGGTGGACTCCTTGGGAATTGAGTTACAGTGGGTTAATTGTAGTGGGGGATCAGATCACAACCCAATTTTTTTGGAAATCAATGGAAGGGTTCGTCGGACCCCCAACCCTTTCAAATTTTTTGAAGGATGGTTAAAGGATCCCGAGTACCAAGATTTAGTTCATAATATTTGGATTCCCTTAGTTCCACAACCTTCCTCACATGATGCTATTCATTTTATGGAAAACTTAAGGAAATTCAAGCAGGCTACCATCTCTTGGGCGCATGATAAAAAATTAAAAGAGAACCAAGAGCTTCTCAAGATTGAAAAGATGTTGTTGGACTGGCAGGTTGACCCTGGTAGAGGCTTATGCTCCAGGGAAACTAGGGAAGAGCTTGTTCAAGTGGAGTTTCGAAGGATATCTCTTTTGGCTGAAAATGAAGCTTTGTGATGACTAAAAAGTTGGGCTATTTGGCTCGCTTGCAAGGATGAGAACACAAAATATTTCCACTCCCTTGCCAAAGGTAGGAAATTGACTAATACCATTTGGATCCTTACCCAAGGGGATGGAAAATTGGTCAACATATTTGAAGGACTATGATCTTTGGGGATTTCTCATTTTAAATATTTGTTCAAGGCTCAGGCGAGCTCCTCAATTGCTGAAATTGTGAAATCTACCAGGATCTTCCCTCGTTTTGTGGAGGATGATGAGCGGGAGTCCTTGATGGAGGAGGTTACCGAACATGAATTTTTAGATGTCATGAATACCTTCCAGAAAGGGAAGAGTCAAGGTCTTTATGGATGGCCGATTGATTTTTTCCTAGGTTTCTTTGACTCACTTGGAAATGACATTTTAAAAGTAGTGGAGGAGTCCAGAAAAATTGGGCATATTCATGAGCCTCTTAACGCCACCTTCATTTCTTTAATCCCCAAATCCGATAATCCAACTACTTTTGATGATTTTCGTCTGATTTCTTTATGTAACTGTATCTACAAGATTATCTCAAAAGTCATTAGTCGCAGATTAAAAGATATCCTTTCCAGGCATATTTTGTGCGAACAGTTTGGGTTTCTGAAAGGAAGACAGATTCATGAGGCCATCAAGGTGGCACAAGAAGGTCTACATAGTATGAAAATTAAGAAAATCAAAGGTGTAGTGATCAAAATTGACCTCTCAAAGGCCTTTGATAGGGTAAACTAGATTTATCTTCGGATGTTGTTGATTCATCTTGACTTTGGGGTGGCTTTCACAAATTGGATTATGGCTTGTTTATCCTTAGTGTCTTTTTCTATCTTGATCAATGGTTCAGCCTCTCCTTTCTTCAAATCAGAAAGGGGAGTTCGATAGGGTTGCCCTCTGTCCCCACTCCTTTTTCTTCTGGTTGCGGAGTGTCTTAGTCATTTCTTGATTGAGGCTAAGTCTGTTGGAAACTTTAGAGGCATAAAAATTTCTCCGGGATTTTACATCTCACATCTATTGTTCATGGATGACATCCTTATTTTTTGTGATGGCTCCAGACAGGATATTGAAAAATTGAGTGAGGGACTACTACTTTTCAAACATGCCACTGGCATGGAAATCAACACACAAAAGTCAAGTATTACACTCTCTTCTCTATCTGGGTAGGAATCACATTACATTTCTATGAGACTTCCCTTTCGGGTCTTTGATATTGATGAAGGGTTGAAGTATCTTGTCTTTCAAATGAAAAAAATGGACTATCGGAAGACCGATCGGAGGTGGCTTATTACAAAACTGGAAAAAAGGATTAAATGTTGGAGTCATCGATGGATTTCTAGGGTTGGGTGGTTAGTGTTGGTAAAATTGGTCTTAGAGGCTATTTTGATTTATTGGATGTTCTTATCTTGGATACCCAAAGGTATTTTGGAGAAGATGAGAAAGATGTGATTTTTGTATTTGTGGCAGGGAAATAAGGACAAAAAAGTTTTACCCTGGGTAAGCTGGGATTAGATTGCAACTCCAAAGGCATTAGGTGGCTGGGGCTTAAAAAATATTTTATCTTTCTCTAAATATCTTACTGCAAAGTGATCCTAGCGACTGATAAACACTTCTAGTCTCTTGACTCAGGTAATACACCAAAAATATATCGCCCCTCTATTCATTTTGGAATGGATTCGAACTACTAACAAATCTTCGTCGAGGATTTCTATTATTTGGAAGACTTTAATTAAGGCTTTTGATCTTGTGGGGAATAGACTGGTGTGGAGAGTGGGCTATGGACATTTGGTTCGTCTTGGCTTGGATCCATGGCATGAGAGTCATATGAGACATATTTTTATTGAAGGAACTAGGCAAAGAATGGCGATGGGTGGCTTCCTACATCTTTCACAGGTGGGCGATCCACTACTTACAGATATGTGGCACCAAGGATGGATGTAGGGACATAGGCTAGGTATTCTAGAGGATGAATTGATACATTGGAATAGATACATTCAGAACCTTCAGGAAGCTTAAATATGCTTGGTAGATAGAGATGACGAATTACTCTAGGATGGTGTCGGGGACGAAGAATATACTCCTCGATTTGGTTATCTGAAGTTATCTGTGGATCTACACCAACGGGATCCCCTTTGGTGGTGGTGGAAGATATGGAAACAATCTTGTTCAACGAAGGGAAAATTGTTGGTTTGGTCGATTCTGGCAAATAAATTGCCCACCCGGGACAATTTACAAAGGCATATTTTCTTCAGTCCAAGCCGATGTGCTCTTTGAAAATCCCATTTAGAAATGGTGGATCATATTTTTTTACATTTCCCTTTCATCAAGGAAGTTTGGGCTTTTGCCAAGGACTTGTTGCCCTCCCTTTGGGATTGGCAAGGAAATACCTTTGAATTAGCCCTACAGGCTTGGCTGCATGGTCACAGTCAAGAGGATTTTCAGGCCTTCCCTTTCATTTTGTCCTGGGGGATTTGGATCACCCTAAATGGTCACATATTTCGGGATGAAAACATCTCAGCAGAAAGGGTTGTTTTCAAATGCCTTGGGATCTTCAAATTCTTCTCAGGATCGGGTGGGGGCACCATGGCACAACCAAGAGTTGTAAGGGAGGAATCTCCTGACCTGAGTATCCCGTGGGCATATTTTGATGGCGCATCCCCATATGATCAGACAAATTGTGGTGGGGGAAGATTCCTTTTTATCTCAAAAACACACTACTTTACCTTCAAAGCGGGGTTGGGGAATGACACAAACAACTACTCTGAACTTATGGATTTAAAATTTCTTTTGTTTTTCAACGTGGAGCAGGGATGCAGAGTTTTACAAGTTTTTGGTGATTCATCAGTTGTCATCAATTGGACCAATGGGACCCACATATGTCAAATCTCTCGTTTGGTTCCATTATTAGAGGATGTAACTCACATTAATTTGTTTTTTGACTCTATCTCATTTTCTCATATATACAGGGAAATGAATCAACCGACGAACATGATTTCCAAAGAAGCCACACATTTAGACTTTGGTCTATGGTATGTTACAGAACACACTCCTGATGGAACTTGGGAATTCCACCATAGACCCTTTCGTGACAGGCAAGATACTTGACATCGGAGGCTGGAAAATACCTCTAATGTGAGGAACTACTATATTTTTATTGGATCATTGTATTTTTTTATATTTAGATGTATTGTACATTATCTTGGGGCTACTACAGTTGGATATTATTGTTTTTTGGGATTGATTTGATTAACAATTAATGGAATATGTAATTAATGACTATTTTTTGCATCTAGATAATTTTCTTTTCTTTTGGAGAATATGTACGAAGTTATGCAATAACTGGTACATATATGTGTATGTAATTTTGTTATGATATAATGAAATTATGAATTATTTCTGAGGAAAAAACTAATGAATGATTGATGAATGGTTAAATAAAGTAAAAAGTATCTTATAATGATTTACCCCCCCTCTCAGTATAATCATAAGTTAAGCATGTCAGTATTTTGATTTTAAATCTATTAGATTGACTTGTTATACCCTAACCCTTTTCATGAACCTTGGTTGATGAGTTCAGAGTTCTGACATATTTTCATCAATTTTGAGTTCTATTGTTGAATTGTCTTTTATTATAGTATGTCAACTCCTCCTCTATGTTAATTATTCATCCTTGATTCCTTGTCCTTTTCAAGATCTAAATTTTACTCAATAGTTATTTCATTTTCTATGCTCAACATTACTTTATTTTCATTCACTATTTTTTAATCCTATTGAGGCTTGTATTCACATATATGTCCTCAAACTCCATCTAATCACATATGCATCAAATATTTCCCTTCTTTATTAATTCTAGTCATTATCATTGGGAATATTCAGTTAACTTGTTAAAGTATACCAATTTCCTATTATTTTGTGAATTTTTCCCCAACTCTTTTTGTTCATCCCCAAATGATACTAGTTTCACCGATGACAATCTAAACAGGGCGAGTCAAAATATTACAATAATGGAAATAACATACAAAATAGCTTACAACTAGTGAAAAATATCTATTTTAGAACCTTTGGTTCCATAAGATGTTCAAATTTATTCACATTTAGCTTACAAAAACCCGTAAACATCCATTTATGTAAAGTCTTATTTTTTATGCACAAGAAGTGAAAAATCAATTCAAATCCACATATTATATGTTATCACAAATTCCTCACAATATCAAACAAAGGAATTTTTTTTTCCTTTGAATTAGAGCTACGAAGCTAAAGTTACGAGGATATGAGGAATATATACATACCATTTCACACATAATCAGAGACAAAAATAGTTATATCAAGAATAATAATATACCCTTAAATTAACCACATTTATATTTCAGTTCATTTGAGCTCCATACGTTGCTCAAACTCCTTCATTCTAATTCCATGCACACCATTCAATGCCTTGAAAGAAATAACAAACCTATCTTCCATAAAAACCTTATAAGCACTTCCAAAGTTTCACTTCCATGGAATTTTGGTTGAATGTGGTAGAGGATGCTCTACCTCAAAAGTTCTTCAATTATTAAAGAATAGGAACATTTTCTTATTTGTTTGAAACCTCTTAGTAGACTTAAGGTTTGTTTTTTTCTATTTTACATCCATGTTTTCTAGAAACAAAAACAAATTACACATGTTATTAGCAATAACATTGAAACACCCCCACAACTATTGCTATAATATCACATTTGTTGAGTTGGGTAGAGATATTATTTCTCTGTGAGGGTATTGAGATGAAATAGTGGAGGTTCTAGAATACAATTAGGGATTAGAATTAAATATTGCATTATTATTTTCATCATAACTCCATAGAGGAATTCCATAGAGTGCTTCATTATTCACAAACCTGGATAGACTTGTGGGGAGCTTGTTGTTGTGTCTCTTAGCTGAGACATTGAATTATTCAAGAGAACTAAAACCTCAAGCATGAAATGCTAACAAAAAACTCATTTTTGTCAAGCTTCATACTAGGAAAATGGGTCAATAAAGCAATAAATACTTGGTGTTTTTTTCACACTTTGCTAATTGTTCAATACATCGAGTCTTAAGAGCCGATCTAATGAAGATCGTTGAAAAAATTCCAATTTCTTTGTTAAATTTTGTTCCATTGAGAGAAACTATTTATCATATGATATGATATTGTTTTTACGAGGATTCATTATTGTCCCAAGTTGTTCTTTGTCTTGTGGAGGTGGAGGCTACAATACAATTGAATGATGTTCTAAAAATGTAGTCAAGACAAAATCCTAAGGAAAGGAATTTAAGATGTGTCTGTTTCAAAGCTTTTGGTAACCTAGACACCTTCACATGCTTCTACATGGCTAGTTTTGTAGCAATTGAAAGTGGATTCTTAAGAACCAAATTTGAAGTTTTCTACCTTGACATCACATATAGAATCACAGGGTTGATAATGTAGTTTTTATTTTCTTTTGGAAACTTCTCCAACTATAGAAAACAAAAAGTGGTATTGGGAAGTTTTGAGAAATTTGAAAATGGGCACATAGAGAGTAGGTAAGATCAGATTATGTCAACTTACTTAGATTTCAATATAGGAACTTTACATCAATGTAGTAGTGGGATATGGGAATAATGAAGGCTTCTCTCACATTGTTTGGTTCGGTGTTTGTAGAAATTTTTAGGTCTTAGGAAATTAATGCAAATTTAGAAATTTCACATATTTCCTAAAGGCTATCCAGATCTTAACCCTGTGAATTTTCATCTTTAGAGATTCTATGAAATATGAGAAAACAAAAAAAAATAAAGGACAATGCTTCACCTATTAACATCCAAAATGAACATGGAAATTCAAGAGAAAATATACCAAGGTGTGCCAACAAGTTTCAACCCTCTAGGGTAATATTATCATGAATAAATTGGATCTGAAAATCACCTTATGTGAATAATAAATCTACACTATTTTTTCAAGATTAATAATAAATGACCGAATAATTTCAGTATTAATTTATGTCAAATCAACAAAATAAACTAGTGCTAGAAATTACCAAACCATGAAGAAGCATATTTTATGACAATCAAATCTACAATAAAACAATTATGAGAAACCTAATACTATATTATATGTATGTAAATATTATTATCATTGTAAAGTACTAAAGCGATTGTAAATATTATCATTTCTGGTTCTTCGAGAATAAAATAGAAAATTTAAATAATTGTTTGGAAATAAAATACGAAAATTAATACATGAATGTTCATTTCTTTCAAAGAAGTGAAACAATTTTCAAAATATATTTAAGTTTAAATTTATTTATATATTTCAAAATCCAACGGCTATAAGAGCTCCCATGCCTTAGGGTTTTAATCGAAGCAAGGATCAAATTATAATTCAGTTTGGGCTCTCGTAACTGCTTGGCTAGATTCAAACTACAAGGTTGTCTAGTTATCCATCTACAATGGGTGTCAAAAATTGAGAGTTCAACAATGGAGGGAAAAGAAATATGGAAGTATCTTATTTCACACGAATATGGGAGAAATTTTTTTCAAAATAGATTTAAGTTTAAATTGATTTATATATTTCAAAATCCAATGGCTATAAGAGATCCCTTGCCTTAGGGTTTTAGTCAGAGAAAGGATCAAATTATAAGTCGCTTTGGGATCTCGCTGCCTCTTGGATAGATTCACACTGCAAGGTTGGCTGGTTATCCATCTATAATGGGTGTCAAAAATTGAGAGTTCAGCAATGGAGGGAAAAAAAATATGGAAGTATCTTCTTTCGCACAAATATGGGAGAGAGAAATGCTCATTGTTCCCGGTTGATTTTCCAAGAATGTGTAGCAGATTTTGCACAGGATGTATGGTACCTCTATGCTGGAATCATTCCAGAAGACACAATGAACCTGACAATAATATAATATAGATTGGAAGAAACAACAATGAAGAGATGGTTTCTTTTAATCAAACAAGAATGATTAAATATGATTTATCTATACTTGTAATAAACTGGAATGGTGTAGAGCACACAAGTCTGAGAGGGATAAAAAAATGTATCAGCTACTGTAAGATATGCCAGAGGGTTCTCCCCAAAGGAGGCACATACGAATTTTTTTCCATTGAGTGTTATGTGGGAAATGAATAGGAACAAGAATAGGAGCAGGCGCAGAATGACCGACATAAGGTCAAGGGTTCGATCATTCTTTGGTCATTTTCACAACGGGATGAACCGGATGATCCTCATAAGAAGGAAACAACAATAGAGAAAGAGGAAGAGCAGGGTGCTCAGGAAGCAGCGCTGGAGCAAGAGGAAGAGCATGGTGCTTATGAAGAAATGTTGGAGAAAGAGCAAGAGCAAGGCACTCAGGAAGCAGATCTAGAGAAGAAGTATAAGGAGCAAGAATGTTCGGCCATCCTCCTGTCCCTTGCATAGGCGATGCCGGAGCAGGGCGCTCATAATTAAGAAATGTTCAAGTCTTCATCGAATATTCTATATGCCATTGTTTTATCTTATTATTTTATATTTAAAACATATTCATGCAATGAAGGATTTATCTAATAAATTTGAACTACAACCCTACTTTCAAAATATGTTTGATTCTTGTAACAACAGAATGGCCACACAAACACAATGAAATAATATAGTCGACAGTTGGGCTCGAAACACTGAACATACCTCGACATGTACTACGATTGCTTTCGTTATGGGTCAGATTATTGACATCCAGTTACAATACCTTCATTCTTGTTTTCTAAATTTTGCGTTTAGTTTCGTATCTTCATTCTTGTTTTGTAAACTTCATCGTGACTTGAGAAGTGCTTGTCTCATGACTTTTTCCTCGACCTACAGAAAAGAAAACAATTTAACAAATAAATTTTCGAGAAGATCTGTGCATTGTATGTCTATGTGAGAATTAAATGTATCTTTGTCTCATAATTGAGGAACCTATGTATGTCTATGCATATAAGTTGAGATTGTGTAATTACAGGTGTAGCGTTCGTGTTGTAGGGCCGCGAATGAAAATTTTGGAGAGGAGGCCTGGTGCAACCCCGTGTTCTAATTAAGATCAGAATGAGTATTCCAGTGATCATACATCATCAGAAGGATCGACGATCCTACAGAACGGTGAAGGAAAAAGTTTTTCGGGATCACAGGTTGAGCTACAACAGTCGTCTGATCACCCCACAAGTGGATAAGGACCATTAAATCAAACCCGTGCAAGGAAGACACAACAACCGTTAGATTATCCAACTAGGAGTGCTACAGACTGTAGATCATGATAAAGGGGTAAATTTATAACCGACGAATCATGACCATCAGATCTAAGAGTGCAAAGGAGGATCGTTGGGTCAACAACTGATTTAGTCATGATCGTCGGATCATACTGGAGACAGATCAATGGTTGATATCTGTTGTATAGATAGAAGGATGGATTAATAACCGTGCAGCTTCAAGTTTTGAAATAACATTGGACTGTCAATATTCGACGATTAGTGAATCAATGGCTCACGTCGATTTTGTTACCAACGAGCATCTTCCATATGGGAGACTGAGAGGAAGGTTGAAGTTTGAGTTGTTCGAGGTTCTTCAATCCATTATAGCCATTGGATCCATGTCGGGTCGATCTACGTTGTTGATTAGCAGACAAGGAATAAAGTGAGTTCATATCTCCCGGTCGCATGGAGAGAAGAAAAAGTTCCTTCGACATATGAGTTTAACTGCGTTTAGCACCTCTGTGTTAAATACCTGTTCATGTGGACTGGTCTTGTAGAAAAGGGTCGATGGGTGAAAGAATCAACAGACGATCCTTGACACCCCTATTTTGGGTTTATAATGCAATTACAACAGATTATTGCATAAAAGGGATTAAGGATGGGATTCCTACATCACCTTCATTCTTGTTTTGTAAATTTCATCATAACTTGAGAAGTGCTTGTCTCGTGACTTTTTCCTCGACCTAGAGAAAAGAAAATTGTTTAACAAAGAAATTGCAATAAATTATTCGATATTTCGAGTATTTCAACATGAATTAACATTTAGTTCTCTTGTTATTGAATTTTGAAGTATGACAATGGTTGAGCGAAGAGCTGGATGACTTTGCATTATACTCTTATTCAAAACAATTATTGTTGTCAAAATAATAATATGCATGGTCATTATCATCGTTCACCTTTTTTTTCCATATATGTTTAGATCTTCTTGTACCCATTAAGTGTAGATCCTTTGGTTTGGTTTGTGTGGGGTTTAGTCTCCATCAGGTTATAGGGGTGTAGATCATTTGGTTTGTATGGGGTTTAGTATCCATCAGGTTACACCTTCAAATTTCATGGGAGGGGTTGAGGGTGGGAGCCATTTGTGGGGCAATTAAACTGCTCGCACAATCTTGGTGACAGTAACCCAGTCATGAGCAGATCGTTCTTCCATCCAACACTGGAGTTGGCCCCAAATTAGACTTAACCTAGTTGGAAAAAAAATAAAAATGTTTAGATCCGTCTGCATACTCTTCTATTTAGGTCATGTTTCGTGCACACAACTGCTTCCATTTGATTGGTTTGATAACAACTCATTATTTTCTCCTTATAATTGTTCGTTAAACCACTAACCTACCCGTTCATGGTCGTTATGGTTATCTTTTTTATGTCATATATGTTTAAATCCTCTTGTACTTTAGTTTGCATACTCTTCTATTTAGGTCATGTTTCATGCACACAACAACTTCCATTTGAAAACATGTAAGCATCGTTGTTTAAAAAAAATAAATTCTAATAACATATTTTGAAGTATTGATAAATGT
>JASDQU010365678.1:563-11587 GCA_032191745.1 Picea mariana
GGTTGTTCCATTTCTCTCCATGGCTCGAGTGCTACTGGTCATGAAATATACCCACTGGAAATTCCAAGGACCCTCAGTTGTGGAAAGTTCCATCCGAACTGCCATCAAGTTCATGCACACAGGCATCCATTCCCTCCGAGAATGATCAGTAAATCATTACAGCCATTCAACAATGGCTCTCCTCTTCCTGCCATTTGTTTCTATGATCAGCCTAAGAGCACACAAAATAGAAGTAGTGAGTGAAGAGGAAGAAGAACGGGTGAACGAGTGAGAAGAGGACGAACCAAGGGATGTTTAAATAATTACATGAAGACAAGAGCCACATGGCCTCCCTCCCAAGTGTAGAAATTTCAATACAAATTAAGTGTTTCCTGCGATTCTCTTGATCTAACAATTACGCCACTATTAAACACATAATTGCTTCTACTATTATTCTTGCAGAAAATTAAACCACGATCACAACCATAATCACAAAGTGAAATATCAAGAACACATAACACGAAAGTTTTTCCGGGAAAGCGTAAAGCTAAAAACCCCACTATCATATATTATGTATATCATGAATCATGAAACAATCTCATACAAAACTCTAATCCAAGATCTTTCAGTACAACACAATCATCTCACGCTGTCATACACAAATAAACAAATACATGTGCCAATTCATGTGTCCAGACAGCTTGCCTCCTCTGCACAAACTCTACAATTCAAATTCTCACAATGATACTTAATGAATTGCCTAGTTTACACATGCTCATAAGCATATCCACTGCATGTGTGATCAAATCACAAATGATAGCCAAACTGTGCCTTTCACCTGTTATCTCAACTGGGTCTCCACTAGATCTGACATGCATGTAGTTAACCGTGGTGAATCTTCAATTGCATGTGAGTTCACTGATTAACTGAACTCTCACTAATGCATGTTTAGTTACAACTAGTACAACTGATCTTAACTCACTTAACTACACTTATAGTTCTATTACAAATCCAACTCACTCAGTTATGAATGAAATAATAGATTAATATTTATTGTCTAATTTATTTAAGGGAAAAGTAAATTAGACACATGTTTCTTGTTGACTTTTCAACACCAAGAAGCTCATGTAACCCCCTCTTCTCCATAAAATCAATTATGGGAAAATAAAATAATAATAACAAGACTTAGCCCCTCAAGCCCCCTCTCTCGTGGAATCATACCCCCCTATCTCTTTTGTCCTTGTCAGTCTTGCAGCCACTGGTGTATTTTATTAATGTATAGGAAGCGTTACATTTCCTAGGCACTCTGACCCCTTTTCAACTTTACCGGCTCACCAGCCTAAGTCATATTTACATAATACATTATAGTTTATAAGGGTTAGAACTGGAATGTTACACCAGTTAGCGCCAACTTGTGCTTTCCTCTCGATTAGCTAAGTGGGGGCCTCGAGGATCAATGGCTAAGGATTAACTCACTTTATTCCAGATCTATGACCCACACATGCTCAACTTCAGAGTCTCTCATTTGGGTTTTCTCCCATAGCACATGAGATTTCCTCTTGAAATTCCCACTCCAAATAGTCCATTTCAAAGTCTCTTGTTCAAAGATTTTCCCACAACCCTCGAGGGTTCCCTTCGAAGCTTCCACTCCAAACAGCTCACCGTGATCAACGGTTCATATCTCTCTAGATCTACAACTGTCATTCTCTATTGATTTACACAGAGCCTTAGGTAGATATAACGATATGTTTTGAGGACTTATCCATTTCGCGAGTTTTGCAAGGCTTCGACCTGGATTTTCAAAGTTTCAGGACTACTCCTAGGCCATTACAAGTCATTGAAACTTAAGGAGAAAAATATTACATGATTTATAGATTCTCCCAACATGGATATAAAATGATCAAGCATGCAATAGATCATACTTAGCTCATTTTTACAATTATTAGAGCAATAATATACATTAAAACGTACCTCAACTTACATACATTCAAACCGTAGATTATAAACAACAAAGTTTCTCTTAGATTCAGACAATTACGCATGCATTCAAAAATATCATTCACAGTCATTTTCAATGCAAATAAACACTTATCTGATAAGGAATTTTCCAAATCCAATTGACTAAGAGAGGACGTTTTTCCTCCCAACCTTAGGCCTTTTTGTAGAGTCACTTCCTACAGCATGTCGCCCCCATGCCAAGCCATGATACCGCTAAGGAAATTCACTTGGTAGGGTTCTGAGTTTGCGATGATCCAGGAAGGTTACTCTCCTTCCTCCTCTGACACAACAGAAGTTTCCACCTCCCACTGAGCTTTAGGTCTATGTAGGTTTATCAGGTGGTTTCTCAACTGGATTTCCTCTGCACAAGGGATTCCCTTCTCTACTTAAAATTACCTCGACAACCTCCCCTTACGAGTGTTAGTTTCTATCCAGTAAACACCAAGTTGCAGCCCATTGCTGCTCCAATTTAGGAATCCGGGTCTTCTCTGTTAAGGGTGATCATCAAAAAATTAGACAAGTTTCCTATTTTATTTTTCCTTTTTTTCCTCAATCATCAGGTCTTCTCTTTTTCCTTTTTTGCCTCAATCATTACATTTAGACCTCTCTTTTTGTTCTTTGTTTTGCTCACGCATCATTCTCATATGTTTTCTCTCTCTTTTCATGTTTTTCCTCCTATGGTCTTCTTCTCTATCTCCTCAGGATCTCTATGAATTCCTACAGACGTAACCTACAGTCTTCCTTTCACAGTTTGAAGAGGTGGTTTTGTTGTTGTTAGGTTATGAAAAAGGTATAAATATCTTCCTTTTTCCCACATTTCATGATATCATCTTGATTGACTTTCGGTTATTTAGGAGCAAATAGGATAGAAAATGAATAATATACTCTTTAGCGTTATTGTTGAAATTAGATTACATAGATCCTAAAATACGATTGGAATTGTCTGGTTTTATTACAGTATTGGTTAAATATTGTCAAACCCAAGATAGCAAAGGAAATTTTGAAGATGTGCAAGCTATTGGAGATTGAGGACTTTATGGCGCAAGGCAGTTTTGAAGATGATTGAGTTTCTTATATTGTAATTTTATAATAGTAAAGCAATCCTGAGGATCTCTCGATCCTCAATATAGATTAAGTTACCCAAATTGTTGTAATATATAAGGGGTAAATAGATCCTGAAAAGATATGGAAGAATTGCACCTAAGAACTCAGAACTTAGAATTGCTTTGCGTTAGCAGTTTTTGTAAATGTTGTACCAACTTTGAAATCAATAAAAGATTTGAGCGGTTTTACCATTTCTATATATTGAATTTCAAATAGTAGTGCTTCTAAGGACCAAGGGCCCAGTCTGAAGGAGATATTGTTCGACCTGTAATTGTATCAGTTCAATTTTTGTTTTGTGATTCGATTCTCTTTTACAGTAGTTAAATGAATGCATAAGTGTGTTGATGATTTTATGTCATTTGCAAGAGATAGATATTTCCTTAAGCATTAGATGATTGATGTTCCAATTCCTATTACTGAGATTTGATGCGTGACAGTTCCTCATAAGTTCACACTTGTTGTTCCTTTCACTTAGTTTATATTTGTTGTTCCTTTCACTTAGTTTACATATGTTGTTTCTTTCACTTAGTTTACATTTGTTGTTCCTTTCTGTTAAAATATAGTTGGTGTTCCTTTCAATAGAAGTATGATTGATGTCCCTTTTTGATTAGATTACAGTCTCTGTTTCTTTCCATAGATAGAGTAATTCGCCTTTTTCCTTTCCGGTAATTTGATTCATAATAATAGTCAATTCTGCAAGTCTTTATTTAGATTCAATTATTGCTCTTAAAATGAATTCAATAGATTAATTAGTTCCTTTCCATTTCACAACTTTAGATTTCAAATGCTAGAATCTTTAATGAATGTTTGAGGAACTTGATTGTTGATAAACTCATATTTTCTTTAACTACACGATTTTAGCCTCTACGAGCTATCTGCATAGACTTTGACGATATTCCTGAGATAAAAGACGAATCCTCGGGTTGATAAATTAATGTTAAACTAAGGTTGTTTTTAGACATCTTTAGACCCCAACATTTTGGTGAAATTGTCAGGGAAGAATGTCAAAGGTATCATAGATTGTGCCTCTGTAGGATGAGGTATTGAAGACGGAAGGTAAGAACCTACGCAGGCAATAAGTAAGATGCTTATGCCAACACCTACCTCCAGTTGGCACATTAAGAGGTTGCATAGGTGTTTTTCTTTCTCGATTTTATTTTTTTGTGTGAAGTGTGTATGACTAAGAAGAAAGATCTTGAAAAACCAAACCCCAACCAAAAATTACCAAAGCCCAGGGCTCGGTGCTCCCTGGAAGAAGTACTTTCATAGACGACATCATCCAAAAAGCAGAATCTCAAGCTTCGGTTGGATCTAGAAAAGGATCTACCTGAATCCCTCATGTGGAAGTTTCACCAACTATAGCCCACGTTGAGATTCATAGCAAAACTGAAGGGACTGAGCAAAGCTTTCAGACCACAGATCTTCCACCCCTCAACCCTTTAGAAGAGGGAAACTCTTGTAATTTGGATGAAGGAGAAGGAGAAACCAGCGGGATAGCGAATATAAACCCACCACCCGATCCTAAATCTCCTGTGAAAAAAGAAGGCATACCCGAAATCCCAGATAGAGGGAGTGCAATCAAATCCCCTAAAGGATCAGATAACCAACCAATTCGAATAAAATATCTGGATCAAGAAATCCCTGAAGATTTTTGGCATATTTTCTATCAAATGGCACAACCAAATCCACAACGTCCCCAAACTTCCACATTGGAATATCCGATAGTTGATCCAATCGCCAATGCCCCCATGAAGGCAATTCCCCTACAAAACATGCCAAACTTTCATGGATTAATCTCAGAAGACCCAAACACATTATTATTTGAATTTGATGTCCTATGTAGAGGGTATGATTACACCTCTGAACCCCAAAAATTAAAATTGTTCCCCTCCACTTTGAAAGGAGCAGCTCTATGTTGGTTTATGGGATTAGGGGGCAGAACTATAAACTCATGGGATGAGATGAAACAAGCCTTCTTGACAAAATATCAGGATTATTGTAGAACTAGAGACTTAAAAGATGAAATCTTTCAAATGACCGCAAAATAAAATGAATCATTAGAAGAATATGTTGAGAGATTTCAATATAATTTACAAAGATCACCCTATGGAACGTTACCAGGTGAAGTACTTAAGGAAACTCTGATTAAAGGTATGAAATATGAATGGGTAGAAAAATTGAATTTGATGGGGAAGGGTGACATTTATCAAGAAACTTATGATGACATCATCCTATTGTGCATCAAGTGTCCAAGAGGAAGTTCACGGACCAGATCAGAGATGTGTATCCCCCTCACCAGAAATAGCAATACTACCAGAGGGGGTGTTACGCGAGATGAAGTTGGTAATCTCTTAGAAAACTTCAAAACAAATATTCCGAGCACTCTAACTACACAATTGGATGTATTGCAGGCCAAACAGAAAAAAATAGAAGCAGAACAAACATTGGCCATATTTTGCCACAGATGCAGAAGAAAACATGGTCCAAGGGATTGCCCTTTGGATGTAGTTCGGGTTTGCACTATCTGTGCCAAAGATCACGACATAGAACAATCCCAATCACTTCCTGTAATGAAAGTTGTCTTTAGAGAAGAAAAAGAAGAAACAAAGTCGTTATATCTGATGGCTCAACGTCGTCAATGGCATAATCGGCCTCCAAGTACACTACAAGACCCAGCTTCCTCTTTCTTCTCTGGACAGTATAATCAGTAGCAAGCTTCTGGTAGCACATGGCAGGGTTAGCCGTTTACTAATCAGAACTAATAGCCCCAACAATACCCACCTGCAAATCCCACTTGGAAAAACCAACCCACCGCAAATCCTGCCTGGCAGAATCAGCCATATGCAATTTCCACTTGGCCTAATTCATAATATCCCACCTCATCCTGGAAAAAATCAAATAACAAGATCTACCCTTCACATTGGCCCAACATGACTACCCAAAACCCAAATTGGAATCAGAATTGGCAGCGCCCCATGGGGATAAACAACCAACCCATGGGGATGGCCCCTCAAACTTAGCCTATGTTACAAGCACCACTCCAATTTCCCCAGAATCCGCAATCACAATTGCGCCCTCAATTACCAACCCAGCCTCACCCAAATCCAAATAACAGACCGACTCATCTCATCCAGATTATGGAGAATGGGGAAGGAGAGACCAACTCGGTAGGGTGCAGCGAACTACGGTTGAGATCGGGGCGCATAATCTCTCCTGAAGAAAATAACGTATTTTAAGAGAAGGAGAATTAAAAACAACCAACAATAACACCTTCGACTGTGGTAATAGCAGAAGAAATCGAGCAGGGGGAAACACAGTCGAATCACAAGACCCTGATAAGGATGCAACACCCTCCCCTCCGTTCCCCAAAATATTGATGATAGAAAAATCGATCGTATATCCCAACTTTGTCATTGTAGGGGATCTCAAGAATTTATATATCAAGATTCCACTCCTGCAAGCTCTTCAAGACATCCCAATTTACGAAAAAACGATCAAGGAGCTATGTGGGAGAAAGCTCGTCAGAAAAGTTAAAGATCCATCATCAACAGTCTGCGTAGTAGGAGCCTTGTCTAGTCTAATTTTAGGTAGACAAGAACCATTCAAATATGCAAATTCGGGGAATCCCATAGTGACAGTTTAGATCCATGGATGTTCTTTTCCAAATACACTAGTTGATTTGGGAGAAGCCATCAACATCCTAACTATGGAAACTTGCAATACCGTGGGTTTTGACTCCTTCGAACCCACCGCAATAATGTTGCAGTTGGAAAATCTATCGGTAGTTCGACCAGTTGGCACATTACATGATATAGCCATCTTCATCGACTCTTGGGAATATCTGGGGGACTCCCTCATCATCAACACAAGAAGTGGACTTGAGGGCATCCATTGATACTGGGCAGGCCATGGCTTGTAACAGCAGATGCATACATAGGATGTCGAGCGGGTAATATGACAATCACTAGAGGGGGTATCACAAAGAATCTCATTTTATATCCTCCTGCTAAGCCAAGCCCAACTTTCGTATATCCACAATTTCCACCACCGCGATACCCAGAGAAGGATTTATGAGCCCCTCTTACGCAGGAAGAATCCCTCAGACTTAAAAACCAGCTAGAGGATGACATAATCATTGGGTTTATCAATAGTCCAGCCACCATGAGAAACCTGATCTGCCAGATGCTCCAAGTTGTTCTAGACTGTGAAGCACAGGGAGACCTTCTAGAATATTTAATGGAACAACAAATTCCAACTACAGTTGTTCATAACAGCAAACCCGTCGAGATTGCACCAGGGAGGTCTCTAAACATCAATGCCAATTTAGATGAACAACAACAACAAAAGCTAATTCAAGTCATATCCAAATACCAGCAAGCTTTTGCATGGGAATATTATGATATGAAAGGTATTGATCCGCAACTCTACATACACCACATTTATGTTGAAAAATATGTTCGGCCTATCCGATAACCATAGAGAAGATTGAATCCTCACCTCATAAATATCGTTAAAGAAAAATTAAAAAAGTTGTTGGACGTAGATTTTATATATTCCATCTCAGATAGTCGATGGGTTTCCCCATTAGTGATCGTCCCAAAGAAAAATGGGAAATGGAAAATCTGTGTTGACTACAGGGAACTTAACAAAGCCACTCAAAAAGACCACTTCCCTTTGCCTTTCATTGATTAGGTCCTGGATACTTTGGCAGGAAAGAAATTCTTTTCTTTCCTAGACAGTTTTAGTGGGTACAATCAGATTCAGATTGCCCCAAAAGATCAAGATAAAACTACATTCACATGTCCCTGGGGCACTTTTGCATACAGAGTATTACCCTTTGGAATTTGTAACGCTCCAGCTACTTTTCAAAGGGCCATTCAGAGCATATTCAATGATTTGATCAGTGAAGGAATTGAAGTCTATATGGATGATTTCACTCCTTATGGCAACGACTTCGATCAAGCACTGAATAATCTGGAGAAAGTACTAGAACGTTGCATTGCGACCAGGTTATGTTTAAACCACGAAAAATGTCACATGATGATGACAGAAGGTGTGGTACTAGGGAATTATATCTCTGCAGACGGAATTAGAGTAGATCTAGAAAAAATAGAGGTAATCCTTAATCTACCTACACCACACACATAAACTGACGTACGTAGTTTCCTTGGCGCTTTAGGATACTATCGTAGATTTAAGAAAAAATTTGCAAGAACCATTGCACCTTTACATGCTTTGACTGGCAATGTAGAGTTTTAGTGGTCTGACAAGTGTGATGTGGCATTTGGAGGACTCAAGAAGTTGATCTTGACAGCACCGGTGTTGAGGGGGACCAAATTGGAAAATACCATTTCACATCTCCATCGATGCATCAGATATTTCCATAGGCGTTGTCCTCGGACAGGAATAAGACAAGAAACCCTACGGCATTTATTTTATTAGCAAGAATCTTACTCTAGCTGAACTTAATTATACAGTAACAGAGAAAAAGTTTGTAGTTGTTATACATGCCATCAATAAATTTCGTCATTATATAACAGGCTATTCGGTTATTCTATATACTGATCATTCTGCTATCAGATATCTAGCTAATAAACCGATTACTAATGGACGGGTCACTCGATGGTTATTACTATTGGAGGAATTTGATATCACCATCAAATATCGACCCAGGAGAGAAAATCTTGTCGCAAACTTCCTATCCCGCATACCCAAAACATACGACTCCTTAATAGTCAAAAATCAATTTCCAGACGAGCATTTGTTTGTCGTTACTACAAATCCACCTTGGTACATTGATGTGGAAAATTACCTGGTAGAGGGAATATTACCGGCACATCTTTCATCAAGGGAAAGAAAATTTATCGTCCAGCGTAGTGCACAATTCGCCTGGATCAGCGGATATCTCTTCCATATAGGATTTTATCTCTAGATCTGCAGATGTGTACAAGATGACAAAATCTACGACATACTAAAAGCCGGACATGATGAGCCCTATGGTGGGACTTTTGCAGATCACAGGACTGGACACAAAATTTTGTAGATGGGCTATTATTGGCCCTCAATATTCAGAGACGCAAAGAAATATATCCATACCTGCAATAGTTGTCAACGGATGGCAGAACCAGATCAGGTTGATGAAATTCCTTTGAAAGCACAAGTAGTTGCAGAACCATTTGAGAGATGGGCACTAGACTTCACTGGCCCCTTCAATCCAAAGTCAAATCAGAAGGCTTATATTCTAGTTGCAATGGACTACATGACTAAATGGGTAGAGGTAGAAGCCTTACCAAATGCAACAGAAGAAGTAGTCATCAAATTTATTTTCAAATTATTCGTACTCTATGGACTACCAAGAGAGGTAATTATTGATGGGGGGTCACAATTTACAACTCATAGATTCACCACCACCCTAGATAATTATCATATTAAACAAAAAATTACTTCTTCATACCATCCACAAGAAAATGGGCAAGCAGAAAGCACCAATAAAGTCCCGGAGGCAATCCTGACAAAGACTGTCTCAACAAATAGACAGAATTGGGCTTCTGAGCTCCCAAATGCCATATGGGCTTACCGCACAACATGGCATAATACCACTGGCTACTCTCCTTATCATTTAGTCTATGGCAAAGAACCCATCTTCCCAATCGAGTTTGAAATCAAGACTCTAAGGATGGCCTAGGAAATCGAACTGGATCTTACAAAAGCACATAAACAACGCCTTCAGCAACTCAACGAATTAGATGAAGCATGTCTGTCTGTTGTAGAGCGCACAACCGTTATTCAGCAATAGAGAACGACCTGGCATGACAAACATATCAAGAAAAAATCATTTAAAAAAGGTGATTGGGCACTCCTCTATGATTCCAGATTTCAGGATTTTTCGAGAAAATTACAGACACGGTGGCTAGGACCATACGAAATCAATGAAGTCCATGATAATGGCACAGTCACGTTAAACACCATCGATGGGTCTGGATCTCCATTTTGGGTCAATGGACATCGGATACGACTCTATCATCAACTGCCCTCAAAAGAATCTTTCTACCAAGAAGTAAGTAAGGATCCTACCATTCAAATTTTGGCTAGCTGGGAAGGTAATCTAGCCACCCCAACTCCATAAATGTTGAATTCTGTTGACACTGTACATACTGTATATGATTTTTTTTCTATATATTTTATTTAGCTTTTTTTATTATTTTTGATAGTCACTCGAGAAAATAAGAACTAGGGAGGATAACTGTAATGAACTCAATTAGCACTCTTTTCTGTTCCAAACTCCTACTTCATCTCATCACCCAGACCCTGTCTTTCACAGAGAAATGAATGTGTCATGTTCATCAGTAGTAATTGGGCAACTATAATGAAACTCATAACATTAACAAACCATCCACTACTCAATTTTGAAATAAACCAACCCATTTCCATTCAAGCAAAACACATTTCCAGGTTTCTAAAAAATTACCTATTCAGATGGTTAAAAACCTAACAATTGATGTTCCTTTTGAACACTTGTTGTTCCCTTTTGCACGCTTGTTGTTCCTTTTGCGCGCTTGTTTTTCCTTTGAACGAAACAATTGTCGTTCCCTTTGCACGCTTGTTGTTCCTTTGAACGAAACAATTGGTGTTCCTTTTGCGTGCTTGTTGTTCCTTTGAACAGAATAATTGTTGTTCCTTTTGCACGCTTGTTGTTCCTTTGAATGGACCAATTGTCATTCCTTTTGCATGCCCACTGTTCCTTTTGCACACACGTTGTTCATTTTGTCATTCCTTCCCTACATGGTTGATAAAACACTAAACCATTCCTTTGGGGTACAACTTTCACCAAATAATTTTCACCAGCATTATTTCTAACAATCTATCATTATTTTGTGGACTATCTCTCATACCTTATCAAATTGTTTTTTTGGATTACTTTCTTCGAAATATATTAAACCTTG
>JASDQU010365690.1:0-10687 GCA_032191745.1 Picea mariana
GGGGTAATGAGCCAATATTAGGGCTTAACACTTATAGTACAACAATCATCAAACAATTTTAATCAAAGAACAACTAGAAGAAATAAATATGCAGTTATCACTCCCTTCTAGCTAGAACTCTCTCATTACATCAAACAACCATGCATGACTTCAAAACATCGACAATACACAAAACTCATAAAACATGAAGTATTCCTCCTCTAGAATCATACACATACTTGAAATCTTCATCCAATCTTGTCTCAAATATTATATACTCACATGTCATTTGTTAAAATCACAAATTCTAACAAAAATAACTACAAAGACTGTAAAAAAAATAAAATCACCATTACCATTTCTTTTAATGCTGAGTTACACAAGATGAACAACACAACTATGAAAATCCCTTGTTTCCACAACATATGCAGAGAATCACCATCTATTACTTTCGTTTATTCCAACCATGATTGTTGCATTAAGTGGCACCATATCCTTGATCATTCACTGGCTTGATCTTCCTTCTTAATCTTTGTCAAAAAATTTATCTTGTCGTACTTCATCATGAGTTTGTCTTCATGTCTTCATAATGTCTGGTATTCAATGATTCCTGCAAACAATTTTGAATAAAGCTTGTTTATTGTTGGAATGATCCACTACTACATATGGTGTTTATGTTTGGTAGGGAGTTTCAACATTACAGATAAAATCAACCGTACTGTCGAAAATTACTAAGCAATTCTCAATTTCATTATATTTTTTCTTGGTGCCTCTACATTCATTGGACTTCCAACTACATCTGATAGTCATCGGACTTCTAACTCCCTTTCAATGGTTTGCAATAAAACCACCTTATTTGTGTCCCACTCAACTATGAAAAAAACTATCGATATCTAGGCAAGACCATCGATGGCGCCACGTTGACATCACCGTCGTTACCCACCACTGCCCCGTGGCCTACCACCATGGCACTACTGACAAAAAATTGCTCATCTATATTTTCCTAATCTTGGATTCATAAAACCATGGATATAAAAAAAAGACATTTTTGACCTTTTATAAGTTCATTCTACAACCCTCAGTCCCAGCTTCGCCACACATTTTTCAGATCATAAATTTGTTTCTCTAAGCCTAAGTTATTCAAGATCTGGTCCAAAGATCCAATTTTGAAGAGTCTTTCTAAGTATCATGTTCTTCTATCCTTTTTCGAATTTTGGATAAGTATTCTCATCACTTATTTCTCTCACCTTTCACCCCTATCCATCTCAACACTTAACCATTTTTCTCCTTATCTCTCCACCCTCTCCACTCCATTATCCCTTATCCTCCCATACTTAGCCACATTTCAAGCCATAGTTCAATCTATGGCGGGGGGAGGACACCCACCACACTCCTTCCACCTTCCATCTCACCTTCCTCCCCCACTCCCACTATCTACATTTCTCCTCCCTCTCTTTCGTCGTCTACATTTCTCCCCTTATCCCTTAACTACTCATCTCGTCATCGGGTTCACGGGTTGGTGGGCCTTCATTTCCACCCACTTGCTTATCTCATAAGTTTGTTTTAACACTTAGCCATTTTTTTAGTTTTGCAGATTCACAGGTTTGAGCCCTCATTCTCCATTTTCCATGACCTTCACTTTGCACCCCAAGTTCTGTGATCTACATTTCGACCATCAACCTTGTCACGGGCGCTGATCTCCAAAGTATTTCATTCCTCTTGCATGAGAATCTGATCGACCATTCCTCGACACTTAGTATATTTTTTATCATCTATACAATCATGGGTTCATGGGTTCCTGAGTTGGTGGGTTCATGAAAAGTTTTATATTCAAATTCTCTCTTGTCTGTCCCCACAACCTACAAACTACCCCCTCGACTTCCGCTAACCACAATTTTCCCTAATCCCCTCTCGTCCAATCTCCCATACTTAGCGAAATTATCAAATGTATTCCAAGGCTTGGAAACTAGCGAATGAAAATATGACACATGGAAATGAATGAGGTCATGACACATGACAACTGAACATTGGATACATGTGCAAACATATAATTTGTGACATATGGCAGCATATTATTGGTTATATTTGGAATCTAATGAGTTTTTGACACGTGGGATATGACTTGACAATGAATCAGTTCTGACTGGGCATGAGGTGGATGATGACAAGATTCCAAAAAAAATATTATTATATTCAACAATTTTTCAAGGGCCAAATCTTCCAAGCTCCATAATTTCATCTCTTTTTCTGTTTCTTGCTAAGTGTATCAAAAAATTAGTATTATATATCATGAAGATTATAATATCCCAATGCATGTGGGATAGACTTTTAAACCAAAAAGTCGAATTTTATGAAGAGAAGCACGAAATTCATCAAAGGGCCCACATTTGCCCATTAATTTTGATCGACGGTGGCTGAGTGTTGATCTTGTGGAGGCCATAATTGGAGCTCTGGATGTCAGAATCGCGCAAAATTTATACCGTTGGAAATGTATTTCAACGCAGAAGATGGTGGTACATGTTTCAAGTGTTGAAAGTTGATACATTTTTCATAGAAATTAAAATATCAGTCAACTTCATTTTTCATGGGCTTGCATGACAACTCAACTTCAACAGCTCATATCTTGAGATCCTGACGATGTATTTGTGCAAAATTTATATCGTTGGAAAACTAAGGCAATCAAGATCACATCATAAGTGATTTACATGGATAGAAATTTTCTTATCATTCCCATAAATTTAAAACATAGTCCTCTTATTTTAAATGGGAAATTAATTAAATTGTGAAAATAAAAGTTTATTTAAAAAAAATTATTAAAAAGGGAAAGGGACCCATTTTAGATATTTATATACTGATAATATAATTTGGAATTAATGAGGCACTAATTAAATGGAATGTTTCAAGAAGAAAATTGTACGGGAATTTCAAGAGAGGAAAAAAACCCTAACTACTCAAGTAGTTATGAAATCTCTTCTTAAAAAGAGAAGAGAGACTTCATCAAGGGTTCCAATAATCCGTATTGTTAGAGGCGTAGGGAAGAATATCAGAGGAAGAAGGTACAACCATGGATATACAATCAATATTCTTATCAAAAGAAATAAATCCCCATCTTCTCCATTATTTCTATTCTTCTACACCACTTCTCATAGTTTTATGCTTGAATCTCAGAGTTGGGCACAAGGCTGAGTTGTTGAGTGTTTTTATTGTATTCTTCTACAAAATTTTCTTGTATGATCATGGAGTATTTGCATCCACATATATGGCTGTCAAATTTTTGGTAATGAAGAACATTTCTCATGAATAACATCCACAAAGAATTGCTTCAGGGTTAATCTTGATTGTATCTTGTAACTTTGAGTTTTAAGTATGAGATATTTGAGGTTGACCTATAAACCTATCTTTTGATCTTGATAGAAGTACTATTTTAAAATTCTTTGAGATGATCAAATCATTCTCTTATATTTCTTGTGAAGAAGACATGGATGCATTTATATATGATTAAGAATATTATGTGTGATGTTGATCACAATTTAATTTTGATGTTGAAGCCCTCCTTCAATCTTTTCTTATTGTAAAAAGACTTTTGTTGCACATAAAAATTGTATTCAAGTTATTGAAGAACCATTTTATTTCATAATCTCAAGCAATAGAGATTTAGGGTTTGTTGCCTAGAACTCTCTTAATCCAAGATATCACAGATATATCTTTTAGCCCAACAGGAGTACCACCTCTCTAAAAACGAAAGGGGGCTAATGTCCTTGTGAGGTTGTCGTTCCGGTCTTGATGGATTCAAGAGTCAACAAGCACCCATGTGGTAGTACCACGTCAATGATGTATTCATCATAAGGGTGAATTTTGCACCTTGGGGCTTAATTATGTTGGCTAGGGGGGATAAATATGCTCATCGGGGGATTGTTATGCCTGCTAAGGTGTAACAGGTTTTCTTAAGACGTCAATTAAACCTGAATAAATGAGAATATTGGAAAGGATAAGGATTAATGGATGAATGGAGTGAGATTAAAATTTTTCATGATGTGTCCGAGAAGGATAGTACCTAACATAGAGTTGTTCCACCAGATATGCTATGAGTGAATCTCAAGTGCAAAGTTAGTTAATGAGACCAATGATGTAGTATGATGGTTGATCCTAATTGGTGCCACCTAGACTTACTCCTTTGTATAATGAAGGGACACTAGTTTGTGTAATTATAAGGGTCCTCCATCAATCCGTCGTTGCATAAACTTCTTGAAGTGATACTTGCACCAAGAAATTAGTGTGTTATAGTGGGAAGGAGTGTTAGTGTCAATTGGTTGAGACCTAGCACAATATGTGGACCATGGGGGGAACTTGGGAAGGATTCAGGTGGCCAGATTAGATCAGGTCACAATATTACACTTGTATATCGATGGTGCCACCAATCAAGAAGAACCACGCTGCATCAATGAAAGTCCAGGAGGCCCAAATATAGAGAAAGGGGGAGTCTCCAGTAGTAGTGGGACAACCAAAGGAAAAGGACCACATCTTGAGGGGATGAATCGATGATGCCAACACTAATGAGGGATTGTGACAATACAAGGAGATGAGATAAAAAGTAGTTCGTGAGAAGGAACATGTTCATATTGGTTGGGCCAAATAGGCATTGAAGGTGTTTGACCTAGGTATAGGATACTGCAGTAGTTTCCTCGCAATAAGACCATAAATATTGGTGAAAATATACTTAGTTGTATCAATTATTCCCATCCCTACCATAATCCTCTTCCTCAAGTTGGTACGTAATATATCATCAACCATTAACCATTTTTCCTCTTTTTTCTGAGAGGAAGCTTGTGCAAGCTCTCAATTTTTCCCAGAGAGGGATTCTTTTCTCCTCCACCACCTGAACTACTTTTGGTAACTTTTCTAGTTCGGTGGGTCATTAGAGAACTTCTCCGAGATGTGGTAGTTTTAGGAGTAATAGTCGAGGACTGGGCGCTCTTCTTCTTGGGACCCTTTCCTTTCTTCTTGTAAAACTCATTAGTACTAAGTATTGTTTCCATGTCACCAACACTGTGAGCATGAGAGCCTAAGTTTTTATCTTCTTCTTCACTCAGAACAATATGAATACATGAATTGTTGAATCTTACTACCATCATATGTTCCATGAAAATTCCATTAGGGTCAAACCCCTTTATATTTTCAGCATATTTCAGATTCACATTGTGGAACTGGTTCGCAAACTCATCGATTTTGTTTATATTCTTGAATATAAAGTCTCCAGTTTTCCAAGGCAAGGGTATGAATTGATTTTTCCGTTTCTCATGGAAAAAGTGAAACCATAAATTATACTTCCTTTCTATTTCTGTGATAAACATTTTATCAGATACATGGTATGGAAGAAAAGAGGGATTTTCCTTGGAGCCAAAAATCCTGATAACATTATGATTTTCCATCTACTCTAGCATCCCCTTTTTATCCAAGAATTTATTTTCCTGGTCGGATATTTTGGGGGTATATTTACCAAACAATAGTCCTTTGAAAACTAAAATGAAATCATTGTAAACTTCATAAAAATGCAAAGAAGCCTTGTGTCTCCACAATATTTGGTACCAGAAGGTAACTAGATCAAGTTCACAGTTCACCCTCTTACAGATAGACAATTTTGGAAATTGACAACAATATGTTATTGCAAACACCAAATAAGAATCCGCAAAGAATTTCTTGTCTTTTTTGTACTGTGACAACTAGGAGGAGATTTCAATGAAAACCATTTTTCCCCAACCGAAAACAACTTTCTCTTTAACTATAAAATATAAAATATAAAGAATCATTCAGGAAATGATGGTAGTGCTTTCTTGGCCTGTCATCCTGGTAAACAACCAAGCAATTTCCCAAAAGAGGTTTTTAAACAATTCGACCTAAATCTTGGTAATGTCTTATGGGATAGCCACGAGATTCTCCAAGAACTCAGGAAAAATGTTCAGGTCATTGTCATGCCTTTTCAGGAAATCCCTGCAATCCTCTCATTTGAAGGTAAGTGTTGGCTTAGGGAGCTTCAACATATTACAAAATATTTGTGATGAAAGAGAGATGGGGGAATGATCCTGAAGTTCTTTGATTTGTTGAATTGATACGTATTTCTCAACGCACCATGCAACTAGTTCCTTGCAGCCAAAAACCTTAGGGACACACCCTGCGCGAGCAATTCCGGATGTCCAAATAACTTATTTTTTAGTAGAGGGAGATGAATAGTAAGAATACGCTCTGGACCACTGGAAGTTCTGGTCTTCACGCCCAAAAATATTCAAAGTATCACCACATAAATGTTTTCAAGTTGTTTCTACCATAAGTTGACGAGAGTGTTCTTTAAACTAGATAATAATTCATAATGAATTGTCTTGTGGAGATAACAATAATATAACCCTTGGCAAATCACGTTTTAATGCAATTTAATGGAAAATCTTGTCGAGACTTTCGATTATTAATGACGATATTTACAGAACCTACATGATCAGTTATTAGCATTAAACCATACTTAAATGTGCATTGGGAAAAGCATGAAGATGGCAGGGACGGATGAGATCAATTAGGATTTGGGAAATTTTTTGAACCTGCCAACTCGGAAACCTGCGATTGTGAATGATCAAAATTAAGCTAAGTGTTGCACTGTGGTCAGTCAGACTCAATACATGAGAAATGATATAGTTAGGATCTCGGCACCCACAACAAGTCTGACGTTCATAATGTAGATCATGGATCTTTGGGTGCAAAATGGGTATCGCGTAACTTCAAATATGAAAGCTTGAACCTACAATCTCGTGGTTACAAAAAATGGTTAAGTACATAATAACACAATGATTTTTTGGACTCGTGATATGGGAATATGGATGGAGGTGAGGATCCTCTTACCTACTTACCCACAAACCCACCATTTTTGAGAAACGACTACGTGTAGTAACTCAAAAGGGAAAAGAGAAGGGAGAAAAGAAAAGGGGATTGGGGGTAGGTATAGAAGAGGGAAAGAAATGGAAAAAGAAGTTGGGAAAATAGAAAAGGGGAGGGAAATTTTGGAAGCGGGAATTGATCTCAACAATTGGCTCCAAATATGGGATGATAACCCCCTGTGGGTTTTCAATAATACATAATCTTTATGACCAGGCACTTTCATCCATTGGGCTATGGAGTCAAAGGTAAGAATATAGAAAACTGAAAAATAAATTTATGTACAAGGAAAATGAGAAAGTTTTAGGTGAAGAAACCTTTCAAATGTTTCATGTTGATAGGAAACATTAATATTTTACCCTTCATGTCTTGGAGGATATAGGAATTGAAATCCATGATCTTTTCGACGATATATGGTCCAATCCAGAGTGCTTCAAACTTTGTATGCATCGATGGTTTCTCCTTGGCCTTGTTCCAGAGTAACACCAGTTCTCCCTTCTGAAAATTCTTTACAGTTTCACTCTGATCAAAACATCTTTTGATACTTTGTTGTCTCTGAGAAGTTCGATTCAGGGATTTGTTTCTTTCTTCCTCCAATTTCAATAACTAGTTGATCCTCCTTTGAATAGGTGAACTATCTTCTGCATCTTCTGTATTAATCATGAAAGTCAAGGCATTGATTTCGAGGCTAACTGGGATTTTCGCTTCTTTCTCATAAACCAATGTATACGGGGACATCCCAGTGCTATCCTTTGGAGTCGTTTTGCTTGCCCACAACACATCAGTCAGCTTCAAATGTCAATTCCTTTGGTTATTGTCAATAGTTTTCTTCAATATTTGGATGAGTGCCTTATTTGTGAATTCTGCAAGACCATTTCCTTGTGGATAATAATTTGATGATTTCCACATAATATATCCATATTCTCCACGGAAATATGTAAACTTTGAACCAATGAAAACCGAACAATTATCAGTGATAAATTTATCTGGGACACCGAATATTGAAAAAATATTATCTTTGAGGAACTTAATTAACTCTTTAGAATAAACCCTTTTTAATGAAAATGCCTTTGGCCACTTTGTAAAATAATTAGTAGCGGTCAGAATATACATGTGTCCCTTGCTTGACTTTGGATTTATTGGCCCGACGACATCAAGTCCCCATTGAGAGAATGGTTGTTCTACATTTATGGGTTGTAACGACATCAAATATTTCTTCATTTTCCCTAAAAACTACTGGCATGATACACACTTCCTTATTATGGCATATGAGTCTCTGAAAATTGGTGGCCAATAAAATCAATCTCTTATTATCTTGTGGGAGGTTGTCGTAGGTGAAAAATTTCCACCACATATTCCTTCATGGAATTCTCTCATTAGTTCTTGGGCCTTGTTTTCATCAACACATATCAGTAATATACCATCATAGTTCCTTCCAAACAATATATCAACAATTAGCACATATTGTTTTCCTTCATCTTCGATGAGCTTTTCTCTTTAGGGTTCATGGTGACCGGAAACTACCCGAACCTTAAGTAGAATACAATGTCTCTATACCATTCTGAATTAGCCAATGGTTCTCCTACTGAAATTGAAATCATTCCATCCACAAAATCACTATTTGTGATGATCTTACATAAACCTTGTCCTTTAACAACCTTTAAAGGTTTAATTTCAATATCATATTCTTGGATATTTGCCAGCTAATTAGCCCATTTTCCTTCTCTTAATTGTTGATTCAAAAGCATCTTCACTAGTGATGATGGAACATAAATAATTACATGGGAATTTAGTATGTATGTCTGAAAGTGCACCATTGCTTTCACAATATCAAGAGCTTTCTTTTCCAACTCCGAATACCTTAATTCATAATCATGAAGGGTTTTGTTCATGAAACTGATTGGGAGTTCTTCACCCTTGGTATTCCTTTGAGTAAGAACAAATGCAACAATTTCTTTTGTAGTGAACGAGTATATGATAAATCCCTTTGAAAATCTAGACTAATGAGGACTGGAGCTATGGTGATTTATCTTTTGATATTATTGAAAGCTTCTTGGGTATCCACTGTACATTCAAACCTCTTCTCCTTTTTCAAAAATAAATTGAACGGAATCACAATACTTGCATAGTCAGGAACAAACCTTCGCACAAAATTGATCTTTCCAAAAAATGATTGAACTCCTTTCTTAGATGACGAGGGGTTGAGTTCATTTATTACTTTAACCCTTTATAGATCTATATAAATCCCTTCCTTGCACACAATATGACCCGATAGTTTTCCTTGAGTTACAATGAATAAGCATTTCTTTGGATTTAGAGAGACACCATATAATCAACATCTATAAAAAACGTTTCTCAAGTGATGGATATGATCACCCCTTTTTTTGAATGAACTGTCAAGTCATCTTGATAGTCAGCCATGAATTTTCCTATCAACCCACTAAATGCATGATCCATGGCCCTCTGAAATGTGGCTCCTGCATTATTCAAACCAAAGGGTATCCTAGCATATGCATATGTCTCCCACAGTGTTATGAATGTTGTATTTTCTCTGTCTTCTTTAGCAACCAAGACTTCATTATATCTAGAAAAACCATCCAACATGGACATACAGGCTAATCTCGTGACTTGCTGGAGAAGAAACTCCATGTTATGTAAATTATAGTTATCCTTTACGCTTGATTTGTTAAGATCCCTAAAATCTACACACATCTGGATTACCCTGGTCTTATTTCTTACTATCACAGGATTTGAAATCCAGTCAGAATGTCTAATGGGATATATTATTCTAGCCTTCTTTAACTTCTCCAATTCAATATTTACTAGAGGTTTCAATTTGGGGTTCATCGTCCTTATTTTTTTCTTGACATGCTTTGATTCTTCTATCAAAGGAATGATGTGTTAGAATATCGTTTTATCATAATCTTTCAAATCATCATAGGTCCATGCGAACACATCAAGATATTCTTTAAGCAACATATTGAACAACTTCTTCAATGGTAAAATCAACTCCCAAGTTGACATATTTTTGGGAACTGTCAGTTCCAATATTGACATTTCCTATTTCTTGCACCTTTCGAAGTAAAATTTATTCCATGAGCCTCTTAGCATGATCATATTTCGTAAAAATAGACTCAGATTGTATACAATCTTTAGGGACAACAAACATGTGATTGTATTCATCATCATCATCGTTCAACAAAATGTTTTCCAACTATTCATCATTCTCAAACACTTGCAAATATTCCATGTTATTGGGTACAAAAGGTCAGAATTCTATGTAATGCCCCCATTTTGGGACATTATAATTTTACAGAGTGTTATGCCTACTAGAGTAGCCAGATAGGGGTGACAGAGAGTTCGAGATATATTGACGGGTTTTATTGGGCCCGACTTGAATCGTTCATCATCACGATCCATTCTGCACAACTTGGCTTTGGTTCCATTGCATTCCGATGATTCCCATAATTTTGAGTTATTATGGGTTATATCTTAATTAAATTCACTAAAAAGGTTATAATGGGCATATTACTTGGAGAAACCTCTTAGTGTAATAGCTCATCGGAATCGGGAAGAAGAGCACTACAAGATAAGATGATGAGAAGTGACTTTCAGTGGTCGGAGAAACCATAAGGATGGATAAATCACTTTTTAGAGGTAAAATGGTTAATTAATTAATTAATTAAGTGATTTAATCAAGGAATAATAAAATAAAGTAAAAGTCACTTGGAGGGAAAAGGTCAACAACGAATTAAGGTTTCAGTAGTGAATTAGGGTTTAGAAAAGCTAT
>JASDQU010365694.1:0-11586 GCA_032191745.1 Picea mariana
TAGTTGGTGTGGAAGGCTGTGAAGGGGAACTGCCTTCGTCGGAGGAGTCCTCTCCCGAAGAAGAAGGGGATGATGGAGGTGGTGAGGGAGGTATTCCAGATCCTCCTGCAACAGGAGTGAGGATTGGATCTGTAGGGTTCACAGTGAGGTTAGTGCCTCCGAGTTGTTCTCTAATATCAGAGAAATCTAAAGGTTGGTCCAACGGTCGATTTGGTTGCCTCAAACGGGCTAAGGCACTATGTGTTCTTATGAGAGATTGGCGGACAATCTCTTGTATGTCACCACCTGTAGGATTTGGGGTTACTGGCTCAACTGTGATCTGTGGATCGTCATTTGATGTGGTTGCTGTTTGAGGGGGAATGTTATCGTTCTAATGACTTCTTTTCACTATAGGTGAGCGATTAGGTGGTGGAGGAGTCTTACGACCACCTCGTGCCATTAATTAATTTCAGGCCCTCCTTCTAGCGCCATTTATTGACGGGCAAAAATGAACGCTCGCCAACTGGAAGAGTGGATTTGGTCCAGGGTTGTCTAAATAACCCAAGCCATTTGGGATAACCCACCCTGACGGGTTTAGTGGCTATGTTGGCCGATCTAAGTCCTAGAAAAACAAATGAAAACTACTCTAAGAAACTAATCTAAATGAAAAGAAATAACTAAAACAAACTAATAAACAAATCTAAACTACATATATACAATCTATTACCTAAATCATACAACTATAATTCTATGAAAGTAAATGTTTAATTATCAATAGAATCAACTTCAATTACAAATATACAATATTTACAAATTACAGATTTAAATTAAAACCTGCAAAAATCATTTGTAATCTATTCTAAGACAGCGAAACCATTGTTTTTTGATTTTTTATAGTTTTATGAGAAATAAACTAAACAAAAACTAACTAAACTAAGCAAGTAAAATAATAACTCTAACTACAAATCTAAAATATACATATATCTAACTAAACTACTTAAATTATACTAACCAATTAACTATCAAATACTAAATAACAAACTGACCTGAAGTAACGCTTCAGGTTTGTCCTGTATGCAATAATTGTTTTAGCTAATCGGAGGGAGGAAACCCGCACCGGATTCTCTGTAAGCTTCCCATAAACTAGAAGCAGCTGTGCTCTTCAAATATAAATAACAGGACAAACAAGACATTAAAAATTACAACAATCTTATAATTTACAAATCATCGCAATCAGATAAATCCTTATGCAAAATTTGTACATAACAATTCAATTAATGATAAGATAAACATGTATTCATTAAATTGAAATAGAGTGATTGTTGTATTTTAAAATAATAAAAGAGATAAGATATGGATAACACATAAACCAAGTCACATCAACCTGCAATGAATTATGATAGCTAAAGTAGTCTATAATCAACTGCAAACTGATATGAATAAAACTTGAAACAAAAGTTTGATATATTGAAAGTGAAAGATGGTACAAGACATCAACTTTCATCTCAGTCTATATCATAAATCCATAGTCTGGTTCTCCCACAGTGATGATGATGATCCTTTATTACAAAAAATATCAAGTATTTAAAGACCTCCCACAGGGTAAAACATCCCTGTGGAAATTATCAAAACAATTTACACAAATCTGGGGAAAATATCCCAAATCTCTATTTCTGACTCAAGATAACAACCTAAAACAAAAACATATCCAAAGTATCTCCTAAACTGCTACAACATGCCCAATTGATCATTGTAATTCGTATACACCTGAAAGAAGACAAAAACAGACAAGTTTAGAGGATATTTTATTGATAAAATTGTCAAAAATCTAATTTTTAAGACTAGCTACAAAATCTTGCGATTCTGTAGCTGGTCTAAATTGAGCACAGAATCGTTTCAAAAATCAATCCAAAACCTAAAGAATCATATTCAAGCTATTAAAAAAAAATTTAATTGCTAATTAGAAACCAAACGAATCATTCAAATCAAAACTGTTATGATAAATTGAGAGCAAACGAAATTGTGGTCAATTGAATGATAATAGAAATACATGCACTCTGTTCAGTTTGTTATCACCATTTTGGGGTAAACAGAATCGTATTAGATAATTTGACAGTAATGAAATCATTTTCATGAACCAATTGAAATCGACACAAACTGTAACCACCTAAACAAACTTTCATTAACAAAATCGTTTTTCCAAAATCAAAGCTAACATAGTCATTTTTCCGATTTAATAGATTACATTGTATTTATCAACCCAGTCACTAATAATGACACATAACACATATAAAGGATCATACCAATTCAATCCTATGAAATCATTCCAAAATCAAACCATAAGAACTAAATCAGAGCTGATAGAATCCAACCACAACAAAATCGTATCAAATCAAAACATAGCCGTGCTCTGATTTTAGCACAAAAATCTCCTGTACAGGTCAGATGCAATCAAAATCTAAACGAAAACAAACCCCATTGATTACATTAATTCAAACCAACAGAATTGTTCTAAAGCGAACCACACCAAGTCAAAACCAATCAATCGCTTCTACTAAGATGGGCACGACAAAATCGCATAACCAAATCATAGCTACATTTGAATTTAGTAAAATGAATCTACTGTACAGGATCCACAACACAACTGTTTTGATAATCAAACTATAACATAATCATTTCAAATGTATTAAAACGAACAGAGCTAACTTGAAAGCAAAACCGAATCCTTTATATTAATTCAAGCAAACTTACAAAGCAAAATTCATATTGAAATTCATACTTGGACAATCAGAAAACAACTCGGTCATGATAATTTGGAATTGATGAAGGCTGTTGCCACTTCGACATTCCTAAAGACAATTGAACCGGTGGTTTTTTGTTTCTTGTCGTTAGTGCGTAGCCTATCATTTTCCTTTGCTAGCACTGTCACCTGTTCCTTTAACGATTTGATCTTTGATTGCAACAGGGGGAAGTCAGCGTAATAACGCTCTAACCAAGAATTATATTGAATACATGATGGTTGCTCGGGATTTGACAACACAGGCGAGGGTTTGTTTAAGCCACCAGGGGTTTCATTGTGCAGCTTGATTCCTGGGTAGTTAGGGTTGTTTTTTAGGCACGGGGGCAAATTAGATACATAGTCATAGGGTTGCTTGGAGCATAGGCCATGGGAATAGGGGTACTCTTCAGCTAGGAAACACTCGATGTCAGAATCCGAGTCCTCGCTCAACACTATGGGATTTTGGTCGATGTTCTGTTTAGGTTTATTCCGGGCAAGTCTCGATATCAATCGAGCATTTTTCTTACCCTTGCTGTGGACAGTAGGATTACCCTTGACTTTCTTACTCACAGGCTTCTTGACAACCTCTGTCTTTTCTGTTATGATGTCCGGTAGGTCGATGTCAGGGCAAATCGAGGGTTTGGCAGAAGGTAGAAGGATATGAAATGGCACGAGTGGCCCGACCATAGTGTCATTGACCACAACCTTGTCGATTTGAGTAGACTCTGGATTAGCAAATCCATTTCTAGCTAGAAAGGCTTGCCAATTATCGCCATGAAGGCTCAAATGGTGGATGACGATGAGTTTAATTAATCTGTGGTGAAACAAGCTGCTATCAGCCTTCTCGCGTTTGAACCTATTAGACATCTTGTAAAGACTATGCAAGAAGTAATGCGGCATGTTCAAAGGATAACCCATGAAATTCATCAATAACCGGAGGTGATACAGAAAAACCAAGCCATACCAACCTTCATAGGTCACAAATTGTTTCACAATCACCAAAAGATCGTGCCACTTGGGTTTGAGGGTAGAAATAGGAATACCTTTATCATAGAACACAACCTTGTGTGATACGAATAGCAAAGGCCACGACACCTCGTCGACTTTGGAGTTTTTAAACCACCTTTCATCTGTAGCTGCTAGTCCTGTAGCAGAGCTTATGAATTTCTCATTCAACTCGAGCTGTATGTCGTCGATTTTATCCCTGCACCCGTCAAAGGTGAGGGAGAATTGTTGGGTAACCGAAAGGTTAAAACCCTCGAACCTCTGTATAAACGCCAGCCAACCACTGTCTTCTAAATCCTTACGGGCATTATCGAATAGCAACAAAGCTTAGCTATCATTTGGCTCTATGCAGACCACCGGTGCCATAGATAGGAGCACACGGTGAGCAGGGTGCAGGGGCTAGGGTTCGAACATAGTATACATAGGGGAAGAATGCTCACAGGCTTACCCGAAAACACCAGGGGTGACCCAGGATAGGGGGAAAACATTTATGACAGAACGTGCGAAGGTGGTGGAGCTATTTTGGCCCATGCAAAACAATCATTTCCACAGTACAACCGACGGCGCATATAATGTTGAAACCACTATGCATATATTAAAAACCATGCCATTCAATAATTAATGAAACCTATGGTAAGTCGAACAAACACTTGCGCAAGCCATAGTTTTACTATAATTTTAAAACCAAAGCGATAATTTGAAATCAACACCAAGGGTTTGATCATATGAAATATGTGTTGTATGAAATGAGCACCCCAAGGGTATAACCACGATCGTCAAAGTGTTTTCATGAAACCAATGTGTAAAAGAAATCGATGAAAGAACATAGAAATCAAACCATCAATAAATCAATGAATGAATCACAACCCTTAACAAATCATCACAACCTCATAAAAATGGAAATCATACTAACAACAGAAATGCCAAATGAATAAAGAACCTTGGAGTCTTGCCAATTGTATAACAATAAGTAAATTGGAAACGCAATGAACATAGAGACAAGAATGATCGTGACAATCCAACGACATTTTTAATATGACTTCGAAGTCAAAGTTTTCACGCTTGCAGTCGTGAAAACGAGAACCAATATCAGTGTGCGAACACACAAAATAATAGTGTTGTTTTATTGCGAATATTGCGATGAAAATCAAGGGTTACAAAACATTGGTGTAGGCAGCTTATAAGGACAGTATAAAAATGCGAATTGACTGCCAACAGGACTCCAGATTCACTTCTAGGGTTTGGACAAGTTTTCAGTCAGCATTGGGGACTAAGTTGAACTTAAGCACAACTTATCATCCTGAAACATATGGGAAAACTAAGAGGGTAAACCAAGTCATGGAAGACATGCTTAGGATGTATGTCATGGATAATCAAACCCATTGGGAGAGGTACCTACCTTTGGTAGAGTTTGCCTACAATAACACTTTTCATAGCTCCATCGGAATGCCACCCTACGAAGCTCTGCATGGAAGGCCATGCAAAAAACCATTGAGTTGGGAGAGGTTAGAATACCGAGTGGTAGTTGGGCCAGAATTGATTCAAGAGATGGAGGAACAGGTGATTCAGATTAGGCAGAGACTAAAAGAATCCCATGATAGACAGAATAGTTATGTGGTTGCACACAGGAGTGACCGAAGTTATAAAGTGGGAGATCATGTTTTCATTTGTATCATGCCTAGTAAGAGTACCATTCAGTTCGGGAAGGGGACAAAGTTGTCACCTATATTTATAGGACCGTTCAAAATTCAAGAGAAAATTGGACCCATTGCCTATCGTCTCATACTGCCACCCCACTTGCATAAAACTCATAATGTTTTTCAAGTATCTGTTCTATGTCATTATGTTGCTGATGAATCACATAAACTAAATTGGAAGGAATTGTAGGTATCGGACATGGGAACCCTCATGGTAGAACCGTTACGCATATTAGACAGTAGAGTCCGACAACTCAGGAATCATCTGGTTGACAGGGTTAAGGTCCAGTGGGACAAGTATAGTCCATGATCTGCTACTTGGGAGGATGTCGAGACATTACAACGAGATTATCCCTCACTTTTTTTGACCACCTCAAGAATATGTTTCTCGAAGGTTGGGTGTATGTAACACCACTTTTTGACTTAGACAACTAAGATTGCTTGAGGCCTGATCACCTTTATTTTCTATTCACCATGAAACTATTAATGATACACTTGAACTTTTAAGATGTATGAACCTTTATAAATGTTTAAATGTTATTTGAATGATGATGGATATGGTGCGATCTACTATGTGAATGTAAATTATATAAATGTTTAAATGTTATTTGAATGGTGATGGATATGATGCGATCTACTGTGTGAATGTAAATTCTATAAATTTTTAAATTCCACTTGAATGATAATGGATATGATGCGATCTACTATGTGAATGTGAATCCTATGAAGGTTTAAATGTTATTTGAATGATGATGGATATGATGCAATCTATTATGTAAATGCAAATTGTATGAACGGGTAACATTAATTGAAT
This sequence comes from Picea mariana, assembly GCA_032191745.1. NCBI lineage: Eukaryota > Viridiplantae > Streptophyta > Pinopsida > Pinales > Pinaceae > Picea > Picea mariana. The sequence continues at coordinate 6,275 of JASDQU010365694.1, forward strand.
TATGGGGATATTATGAGATCTATTTATAACTTGAAAACTTTGATGTTAAAGTTGTTGGTACGTGGATACCGAATTGAGATTATGGTTGTATGCAATTACATGATGACAATGCATAGATATGTATGCGTTTTTGTTATAGACTAATCTGCAGGTCATTGGGATATGAAATAGCCAAGGGATAATGATAATGAAAGTGGATGACATGAACACTGACCGAGAAATAATATGGTATGAATATTTGTATGTCAAATTATATTGGTTTGAATGCATTCCTATGATATGTGGACCAATGAAGGATTTCAGGTGGTGAGACTACCTAAAACTGAATAAATGATGAAAAAATTCACAGCAACACGATGCCACTGTATATTCCATTGTAGGGTGTGGACCCTAGTCATATTAAGAGGGGTGGAGGCATTTCCCACCATGTATCCTCTGAAATCTGGAGTCATGGGAAAACGGTGTTAGCTCACACTCCCCTAGACGTGTGATGATGACTGTCAGTTTTCTGTTGGGAAAGCTTGGTCAAGATAGTGACACTTCCGCTTACGGGTTATATTTGGAGTTAGGTCAATATAGTTGACGCTCCAAGATAGTCCAGCAGAGGAAGAATAGGAATGGAAGATGGAAGTAAGTTAGGGAGGAAGGATGAATAAAAATAGTTTAGAGTGTATGGAGATTTGCCTTATGGTGGAATTTATTGTTTTTCCTTCTGAAAAGAAAATGTGTATATATGTATATTCATAATTACTTAACTAAACTACAATTGTCTAAGTAAACATTGTTGAGCTAGATTATTGTAATTAAGGGATTTCACAAACATTTGATTGGTTTATTATCTTTTATAAAATGAATTGTCTTGTTGATTGGATTGGATGCATACAGAAATTACTATAGAGGTGATAGTTATTGTTATTAGTACATGCACAAGACTTGTATGTACTAGCTACACATGCATTTCTTGCACATGTACACTAGTATGTATGAGTTTTCTTGGCTTACTTACTGATAATGTTGTTTATTGGATATGAATGTGTGAACCATGTGTCATTTCCCTTGTATCATAAAATACTTTAACTTGGGGACGAAGTTTCCTGAAGGGTGGGTGTATGTAACAACCCTAATTAATTAATTAATTGTCATAATTAAATATTTGTTTAATTAATTAATTATCATGATTAAATATTGCTTAAGGAATATTGGTTTAATAAATTAATAATTTTCATTTTTGAGACTTGATGAAAAGGGGATGAGGTGGTTGAGACTTAATGGAGGGGATGAGGTGGTTGAGACTTAATGGAGGGATAAAGTGGTTGAGACTTAATGGGGGAATAAGGCGGTGAATAAGGGGGAAGGGAGGATAAGACAACGGGGGAAACACTCAGGAAGGGGTCTTCTTAGGTTTTTGGGTAAGATTTTCACTTGAGAAAAAGAAAGGTGAACAAAGGGAGTTGGAGGTTGGATCTGTATTGTTGGATTACTGGTTTTGCTTGAGGAGTTTGCTGGAGGAATGCCACAAGGGGCACTTGTTGTTGGGAGTTTTGGGCTCGGGGGGCAAGAAACCGCAAGGATTCCTGGAGCTAGGGAGTCGAAGAGGTTATGTTCCTAGCTGGCTGGGAGGAAAAGATTTAGTTTTCAGGCAATTTCAAGCAATTTTCAGGTAGTTCAAGTAGTTAGAAACAACAAGAAAGAAAGGGACAAACTTCTTCTTCAAGAGGTATTTTACCAGGATTACTTTTGTTCTGAATGAAAGTTATGATATGTATCTATGTATTGAAAATGTGTAATATGTTGTGTAATCTGTTTTGTGACTATTTTGGGCTGCATAATTTGAGAATTTGAAATTTAACTGATTAATTTGCTATGAAATCAACATAAATTAGATATATTTGTTGTAATGAAAACATAAATAGAAATTAGATGTCATGCGAACAAAAATACGACATAATATTGTTCATAAGGAATCTTTCAAGAAAAGAAAAGTAATTTAGATTACAAATTTGACATTTAACTTTGAAGCCCTAATGAAGGGCTTTACAGAGTTCGTTCATCCTTCGGCCTTGCACATCACCCTCACTACTAGAATTGGGAATAGGGTGTAGGCATCCCTTGTTCGATCCTGCTTGGCATTGGTCATTGTTTGGAAGTTGGGGCATCTTGTCTTTCTTTAGTTTGAACTCAATCCTCATTGGTTTGGTCGCTTTGTTTCTATTCTTCTCCTTTTGTTTCATAAGTTTATAGATGGAAATGAAGGGCCTTGAGCCTAGCTTGCATGGTGCTAGGAAGAGGGGAGATTCCAATTGATCTAGTTGGATCTTAGTGACCATCCACCTTTTCCACTGAATCAACATTTCAAGCCTATGGTTTTGATAAACCATGATATTCACCCTTTTCATGGGGAATGGAATGTAATTCCATCTTCATTTATTACTTGCAGACATCATGTAAGTATTTTGTAGTGGTATTATCTACATGCCTACAAAATAGCATTAATGCAACGAATCCCATTAGAAATTTGTAGTTAAGCGCACTCAGGCTATAGTAGTTATGGGATGGGTGATAGCCAGGGAAGTCCTAGTGTTTTACATTCCTACGACATTTTATAAAATTATACCAATTTATCCCACATGCATCATGGGAATTTTTCTCCTCTCACTCTCTCATATATAATTGAGGTGAAGGGGGCCCTTTAAACATGCAATGGAGTGTGATGTAAAGCTTGTTGTGAATTAAGCATAACCAACATATCTTTCTTTTAAGAGATAAGATACCCGATTCTGCCAGTTTGTGTTCTACAATGTTTTTCTCTCTTATTCATTAATAGAATTTGGGTTTCACTATATTTCTGTGTATTTCCTTGTTATATCTATGCTATATTTCTTTTTTCATGTCATTCTCAAAATAATCTGGATCAGTGGTATAAGAGAAATCTTCTCCTTGTTGTTTCTCAGAGCAGGTCCCCAACGAGGTTAGGGTATAGAGAGTTGGGTCTCAAGCTAGTTTCGCTTGAGGACAACTACTCTCGCCAGCCCAAGCAACCTCCTATGGTAGAAGAAAAGGGAGATGACAGAGCAATAGATTCGTTCAAGACGTTGCTTGAGGAATCCCTCATGCGATAGAGGAACAAGATGATGGAAAACTTTGCTCAGATCCTTCGAAGACTACCGATGGTGGTGGCTGAGGCATCTTCTAAAAGTAGCCATTTCATAGGTGTGACACCCTTCAAGGTACAAGTCAATTTTTATATCCCTTTATTCGAAGGCTAGATAGATGCAGATGATTTAGAAAAATGGTTGAATTTGCTAGAATGTTGTTACTCTGTCTAAAAATTTTTCGACAATGAAAATATCACCTTCACTCTATTTAAATCCCTTCCCCAAGCTAGATCTTGGTGGGAAGGTTACTGGGAGTGGTACACTGTGAGTGAATCTACACCATTTAGAAGAGAACCCACTTGGGAGGCCTTTGTAGATTCCCTAAAGGAGGAGTTCTACCCTATCAAAAACTATGATGACCAATACATGAAATGGGCTACTCTGCGTCAGAAAAGAGACCAGATGGTGTTAGAGTACACTAACATCTTTCATAAATTGCACTCAAAGCTAGGTATCAAATACTCTGAGTGGAACTTGGTCTTGAAGTACCATAGTAGTCTACACATGTACATCCAAATAGAGATGGATTCCTTGGACATCTACTCATTGGGAGTTGCTTATCGATATGTGCTCAAAATCGAGAAAAAATTCAAGCAACAGAGTAAGAGGGAGTTTGGGTTTGAAAATATGCCACAACAAAAGCATGGAAAAGGAAACCCTAAATCACAAAATGAAGGACATATCAACAAGGAATCCCAACCTCAAGCGAGCCAGTCCAAGTTGCAGGCAAAGAAGGGTAACAAGAATTTTAATAAAGACACTGGAAAGTTGTGTGAGTTCCAAAAAATCCCTCGCTACATCACCGATGAATGTCGCTCGAAACAGGCATTCGTGGCCGAGCTCAAAGAAAAAGAATCATAACTTGACTCAGACTTTGATTCAGAGCACAATAAAAAGAAACAAATCATTGATGTAGAACCCAATGTTACCATTGCGGCCAAAAAAATACAACCAGAAGAACCAAAGGAGCTTGAGGAGGGGGAACACCTCTTCCACTAGAAGATGTGGGTAAATATGACCCCACTGCATTTCATTATTGACAATGCGAGTCGGAAGAATCGTTTATTAGCCAAGGTTTTCAAGAGATTGAATCTTCCAACAATGCCACACCCCCAACCATACACCATCAGAATGGTTGAGCCAAGGACAAGACATCCGTGTCAACCAACAATGTCACATGTCCTATGGAATCAAGACCTTCAAGGATGAGTTAATGTGTGATGTTTCCCCACTTGAAGTTTGTGATGTTCTTTTAGGACAACCATATATGTGGAAACATAATTCTATCTATGAGTCTCGGCCTCGTAATGTCATTGTTCTCTAGGAGGTCAAATCTACAAGGTACTAGAGGTAGCCCCGACTACCACCACTTCATTGATCTTAGAAAACAATGCAACAAAGTAATATCTTAGACCACAAAGTTTTCCCTCTTCATGATCCAGTCAGACGATGAATAGAAGGTCACTGCAACCACTACAACCTCGGCCCAAGATGTTTATATCCAACAAAAGCAAGTCAACAAGATTGTAGAGGAGCACATAGAGAATAAGAGTCTTCCATATGTTCAACATAGCTCTATTGGCCATAACCCTTTTTAGGTGTACTTGGGGTTCCAACCATTATCCCCCATTGATATAGCTCTTCTTGCTGCATCTTCACCGACAGAGTCCTCCCACACCCAGACCAAGGCATATACTGTATCTAGATCCATTGAACAGATCCAACACCTCCAATAGGTTCATGCCATCCTTCCACAGACAAAGTACAAGCATGGCATCTACTTCAACAAGGCAAGTGGCTCACCCAGGTTCAGATTCAATAAAAGTTTCCCCATCTCCCGAGAGAACTTGATGCAATAGGGACCATTGCTTCCTAAGGGGGGAGGAATGATCTTGGTGGATCTCGGTGGCCATCCACCTTTTCCACTGAATCAACATTTCAAGCCTATGGTTTTGATAAACTATGATATTCACCCTTTTGACGGGGAATGGAATGTAATGCCATCTTCATTTGTTACTTACAAACATCATGTAATGAATTCCTAGTGGTCTTATGTACATGCCTAAAACATAGCATTAATGTGGTGGATCCCATCAGAACTCAGTAGTTAAGCACACTCAGGCTAGAGTAGTACTGGGATGGGTGATCACTCGAGAA
>JASDQU010365704.1:1012-11067 GCA_032191745.1 Picea mariana
AAAAAAAAAAAAAAACTACACTATCACTACATGACTATCGCTCTTATATTTTTGAACTAGCGTGAATAGCTGCACGCACTCACGCAGAGTGGAGGGTAGTAGGGGAGAATGAGGGAGAGGAGCACAAGAAAAGGAGGGAGAGGTGCACGAAAGAGGGAGAGGTGCACGAAAGAGGGAGAGGAGCACGAAGAAGGAGGGAGAGGTGCATGGAGAAGGAGGGCACACGGGAGGAGGGCGCAGCAGAAGAGGGAACAAGGTTTTGAGGGCGCACCAGAGGAGGGTACACAGTCGAAGGAGGGCACACGATTTTGAGGGCACACCAAAGGAGGGCGCATGGGATGAGGGCACAGAGGATAAATATGGTTTGACTTCTTTCTCCAAAAAATAGACTTGGTTTTTCAAGTTGAACTTGGAGTTGTTTTAATAGTGCTTAGTGGTATTGGATGTGCAAAAAAGATTGATGTTATGATGTTATGATGTTATGATGTTTCCAAAATCAAATATGGAGTAATGAAATGTCAAAATATAGGACTGAGTTAATCAATTTTCTGAAGTATATAATAACAATATCAGTCCCAAATTCTAATCCTAAATTAATTGTTTATGATGAGGAGTGGATGACCTTAGTCTAGGGGTAGTCCTACACTAGTTTAAGGGATAGTTAGGCCAAATATATGATGACAAGGGGTTTCTACACTACTATTGGGACAGTCAAAGTATGGAAGGTCGTGAGGTCTTGGAGCATGCCTAAAGGGTGGCCTAAGGGTCAACGTTTGGTAATATAGTAGCTAAGGTTTAGGGGGATGCTCTTTAGGGTAGCTTATATATGTAATAGGGCTAGTTTACTTATGTTCTAAACAGTCTCAAAATAGCAGGCTGAGAGGTGCTAGAGTGGTAGGATAGGACATGATTCATCAATTAAATTCCTTCTTTTCTTCTTATTGGACATGATTCATCAACTAAATTCTCTAGTCATTAAATGATGTGACAACAACTATGTATTGTCCTTTATGTTGCAATCTAGTATTGGGAAACCATGAAGAGACAAATGAGTTGAAGAAACCCCCCTTAATAAGAATGAGTGTATTAAGATATATATTTATTCTATTCTCTTCCCATGTTCCCCTTTTTTATTTGGAAGAACCAAAACCCTCGCTTAGTTTCTTCCTATTCCAACCTATATAGTGTCATCTTCCAATGTCAAACTTCTCCAGCTTGGGTCTGAACCACTCACAAAGAAACATTATCCAATGATCAAACATGTTCCCAGCTTGAATGAACCAACCAAATTGTGGAACCCATGAAACTTGTCGAAGTTATGAATAAACTTGAATGAACCAACTGATGTTGATAACGACTAAATTTGGGAAGCTTCAAATTGATCTCCGGTGAAACCTTTTCAAAGTAACAATCCATCAAATTCATAACCATTGTAATTTGTGTGAGTGATAGAGAGGCATGGAGACCAAAGTACAAAGGTCATCTCTCAAACCCTAAAGGAAACACAAGGATAAACCCTAAATAAAGCCCTTCTCGAACTTGCACACTCCTCTCTCTCTCACAAGGTTCAAACCCTAAAGGACCTCATTCTAACTTTTGTGCACTTCTCTTCAAAACCCTAGAGACAAGGAGACAAGACTCTCTTCACCATTGCACTAAAAGATTCCTTTCTGACACAATTGGCATAGTAGAGAGAGTGAGCCCTAGAACATGAGCACCCTACCACGTCATGTCCATTTTTTATAGCTTAGGGTTTGTTGCGCGCAGGGTGATAGGGTTGTCCGTGAGTGCTAGGGTAGCCTACAGTTTCAACATATGGAAACAGTCAATGGAATAGAACTAGACAGATATTGAAACATATTATCTCTAATAGATAGATATTGAAACAGTCAATGTCACTTACACTTGGAACAGTTGTCGTAGGAGAGAACCTCAAATCTAGAAGAAGGCATGGAATTCTTATCAAACTAGACATGTCAAAGGATAGAAGGTGAACCCGTGGTTGAAATCGATGTGAAGAGGATCTCCCCCTTACTTAATCTTAAATAGAAGGTGAAAACATGGTTGAAATGAGGGCTAAATGAGCAAAACCCAGCAAAGGATAGCAAGTGAGCTAATTGAGGGCTAAATGAGCAAGGAATTAAAAAAAAATAGACATTAGGTCTAGGTTCTAACATGTTCAATGGTCTTCCTTTTACTTCCGAGAATATTCTCTAAGAAAATGTATCCATGATGTTCAAGATGAATGACTTTTCCAAAATACCAAAGATGAATGACCACAAATCATACGAAGACCAAAGTTGGGAGAAGAGGGAAAAGAGGAAGCAAAATCTAAGGGAAGGATGTAATAAAGGTAAATGTTCGAGAGGAGAATTTAGAAGGAAAACAATAATCAAGTAAAGGTATGCTTGACATATTGAATAACAGTGACACATAGACATAAACCTTGATAGTCATATATAGCCATATATATACCTTTGGATATTCTATCCTGAGTTCATATCATTCAAATTTATGAGTACATTTGACTCCATAGCCCTTACAAACACCTGTCTTCCTGTAGTGTGTTTTTCTTGAGCATCTGTGCCACTTCCTGTGTTTTTCCTGTTATATAATTGTTTAAACAATCACATATCGGTGAGATTTAAATTACTAATGATGATGATTTTTTACAAGAAACAATGTGTTCTACAATAGTTTTCATGACTATGCATTAGAACTTTTTGGGCCGACCATTCGACTATGATGGAATCGACAAAATTCCAAACTGAAAAGCCTTCTTATCTCCAGACTGGTTGACGAGTTTGGTGACTCATTCAATAAGTTGGGAGTCCTAAAAAGGACCGGAAAGCATTTGAAACATGTTATAGAGACGTATAGGAATAAATTAGTACAGGACCCCAAGTGTGAATGCCCTTTGGTTCTCCCCGAGAGGGAGTGGAAAGAAATTATTCTCGATGCAAGAGAATTAGCGATGAAAGCACAAGGGAAGAAACCACCTAGACCTGGAAGGTAAGAGGTGTTTTCAATTTACTATGATGGTTTTTTGTTTACTTTACGAGGAAAACAATCAATATCTAACATATTTCAAAATATTGCATAGACTCCAAGACACTTCCAAGGCAACAAAGGCAAGACAAGACAAACACGGCCAACATAAACTGGGCCAAGGTGGTTACGGGAGATCGAAGGCACGGGTTGTAAGTGCCTAAACATTTTACCTTTTTTTTATCATCGTCACAAAAAATGTAATTCATTGCAGCTAGTGACTAATGATTTTGGTATTGCTCAATGCAGGGGGATTTGTTCAACGATGAAGCCACAGAAGAAGATCTAAAGGTCGGGAAGCCATAGAAGCAGATATAAAGGTCGGGTTCACGCAGGGTTTTGATGGCATGGTGGTGCAACAAAGAAGCTTGGGGCAATCACCGTGTGTCTCTCTGGAGGACATGATAAATAAAATGAAATTAAAAACTTGTCGATTAGTTTTTACTCATTGATTACTTGTAATGTAAAATATATTTTTTATTCATTTAAAATGTAAAATAATGTGTTTCTTTTCCACATTCGTAGGAGATTAACAATGCTACCAATGCTCCTGATGTACTCGATGAACCACATCTCAACCCCCATATTGATTCAAGCGTTGTTGCCGAAGGACCATTACATAGTGGTATGTGCGCATTTTTAATGTTTTTCCATTTTTCAATGAGTATTAATATTTAGGGTATATTCTGTACTAAATACTTATATTGTTTCATATGACAGAGCGTGTAGATGTCGATTGAGAGCAGAGATCAACAAGAGCAGAAACAACAATGCGGCCACCAACTATTGTTTCTACTGCACCGGCTAATCTAGGTATAAAACATTGTAATTAAATCTGTATTAATTAAATTTCCCTAGGAACAATGAATAACAATATCACTTGAATTTTTTTTGTTGTTGCAACAGTGGATGCCCATGCACATCCTCAACCTCCACGCCGAAATACTAGAATTTCATCATGGCGTGAGGTGTTGAGTACTGATGATGAAACACTTCAAGAAGGCCCAATAATTGTGGGGGATCAGTTAAATTATGATGATGACTTAATTTGTGCTTTCATGGAGACCAAGAAGAAGAAGAAGAAGAAAAACAAATGATTAGACATTTTATTATTAATATAAATCCAATATATTTCTAGTTCAATGTAATGTATTTTGTTTTCCTACATGTCATGAATGTTATTTTCTTTCATGTTTTTAGCTTTAGCACATGGCGATGAATGTTTTTTTCTTACATTTAATGTTACTATCATTTCTAATTATAGTTGTAAAATCTAGATAGATTGGGTATGGGGAAATTAGAGTGATGTGAGAGGGGGGGAGGGGCCAAAAGAGTTTCCACCTTCACGTGGTTGGTATTGTTCAGTAGAGAATAATTTATTCTTGAAACGAAGAGAATTTCATTCAGGTATTTGTCTTTAGTCATTAATTTGTAGAGTTTGTTACATCTTTAATTACTATTCTGAAATATAATTAAGTCATGCGATGAATCGCAAGATGGAGAGGAGCAACATTGGAGGCACCCCATTACTCAAAGGTATGGATCTTGTTAAGGACTGGTTTAAGGTGATTTTTGGTTGATTTATGACTATCATGATATTCTGTAATGAATGTGGAGATCAATGATTTTTTTAGGAAATTTGAATTTAAGAAGACAAAGTTATGCTGACTCCACGAGTGTTAAGGATGCATGGCGGTGGGCACAATCCCCAAGGTATGTCTCTCTAGCCAACACTGTTGCTAGCCTAAATCAATGTAGTACACACTGAATGTGATGACCCTGAGGTTCATCATCCTCTTCATATGCTTCTTGCTCCTTCTAAGAGGTTCAAACCTCCTAACCTAACCTAGGCTACCCCTACATACCTCATCCTACCCTAAACCTAAACTACATCCTAAGCCTAGCAATCCTAGACTCTTAGTGGCCTAACGCAAGACATCTAGACCTAATCTCTATAGCTCCCTAAAGCTACTAAATTGGCACTCAATTTAGGACTAACATAACTATTACAAAGACAGTCCCACCATTTTAATGCTAGATATAGATTCACTCTGACACAGTCCCCCATTCTTAAAAGTTTTGGGGCGATTAATATATCATTTGATTTATTGCAATGTCTAGAACAACATACCATTGTAACTGTGTTTGGTTGTCTCCAAAATTACTCTGTATTTTTCATCTAGGACATTAAATTACTAAAGCCAATAACTTGGATCATGTTCCTTCCAAATAGATTTAGATACTAAGTTCCATATAAGTATACCTTGCAATTGTTTTTGTCACCATGTTCATGTGGGTTTGTTCTTTTGGTCACTTGTTTATTAAATATTTCCTTGAGCTAATGATATAGTTGAACCTGTGACAAGCACACAATTATAATTATGTTCCCTGTAGTTAAGTGAAACTTTTAATCATTTATCATAAATAAGGAAATGATCTTTTTCTTAAATTTTGATTTGATTCCTAGTTGATGCCATAATTTAGATTTATGTGTTGTGTGGTGATTAATTGTAGCAATGGGAAGAACTTCTTATCATTCAATTGAGTTCAGTAATGAGGTGTGTATTGTCTTTTTCCGGACTATGAATAGGATATTTAAAACAATCCAGTATCAAGGTTCCTATTCCATTCCACATGCCCTATGAGTGGAAGGAATGCCCTTTTTAATACTAGAACCCCTTGTCCATCTGATGAATGTGTTCTTTTTTAACCAATTCTCTCCAAGGTGATATTGTTTGCTTATTATTTCACTATCTATGTCTACCTTTGGTGTCATCGCCTATGTTATCCACTTTTGTTGTAATTTTAGGGTAAGTATAAATACAATTATATTTTGAGGATGATTCATCTTTGCATCCATGAATTGGATATCTACAATTTCTATATTTTAGTGTGAAAAGTATTCCACTTTGTTTTTCTGAGTGGTGGGTGTGTCATGTTCAACACTGGTGGTCCCTTCTCCGTTATGTTAAAACAGAAGACCTAGTTTCATTTTGTTTGTGTATATAAGATATCCACCCTTTGTGTCAACACTTCATTTATGTCCTCTACTACCGACACTCTTGCAGTTCTCTCTCTACCTTCTTTTGGTATCCCTACTAGAGAATCCTAACTCATTTTATCAAGAAAATGTTGGGATACAGGGGATAGATCTTACATGGACCTCTAAGGATGGATCATATTAAGCTAATCACTTCCTTTCTTCTCTCGATCAAAATATTTGTTGGAAATGAGTGGTAGGAATAGACCTAGGTCACACCAAATACTAGATTGAATGGGCTATGCACTTTTATTCAACCTCCATCTAGCAGACCTACCCCCACTAGGATTTTGAGTAGATCTCTTTCTTATCACAATTCGTTTTCCACTACAAACCCCCTTCATGAAACCAACCTTCAATCACTAAGTATTTTTAATTTCACCCATGGTTACATAGTCAAGTCCTCTCAAATCTGGACTCTCCCCTAAATACATTGTCATGCAATGAATTGACTAATCTGCGGTTCGTGACTCACTGGGGAAATCATCTTCTCCCTTCTCTACTTTTAGTACTATTTTTGTAGTGACATCAAGGGCTTCATCTTCTAACGAGGATTAGCATCCCTTTTTCATGTTACATATGAAATTTCCATTTTGTCATTTCTCTTTTTCAGTAGTTTAATTTATTTTGTTTTATAATTCAGCTTCTAGGAGATGCTACTATGATCCCACAATGGGTCACTACTCAATTGTACTTTTGAGTCCCATTGACCTACCTTTGAGGTCATTAGTGAACATTGATGAAATTATCATATCTTGGTATTCTTACATTTCCCTATTATTGGGTACTTTCATTCATAAAAAGAAAAACTCAGAAGTCGGGTATCCTAACATAAAAAAGGATCAAGAAAATTATTTCCAGTAAATCCATAATCATTCATTTGTAAAGAAAATGTCCATTGCACCTTGAGAAGCTAGTAAAACCTTCAATTATGACTGTGTGAACATAGTCATTCCCAGCCACATTTAATTTGTTTTTACAGAGATAATTCATGGGGAACATAACCTACAATCTGCATACATAAGCAACATTAAAAATCTTATCTTGTGTGCATTTGGAGGGGTTACATATCATTTGAATTTGCATATTTAGGACAAGTAGGACTGATACATATTGAATTGAAGTCAAACAGACAGTCCCAACTTCTGATATGTAATGAACTGAGAAAGATACTATTGGATTATTGGATTGACACATATGAAACGTTTTGTGGCTTTGAAATATTGATGTCTTGAAATTAGTTTGATCAAAGTCATAGATACTTCAAAGAAAATTATTGTGCTCTATTAGGAAATTGCGTATATCATTAAAATTTAGTCATTGATTGATCTTAATAATTTTAATACTTGCATTATTATTGAGATTGAAAGCATCATCCTCTAGGCATTGTATACAAACACAAACATATGTGGCATTTGCACACTTAAGTGAATATCTTGTTGTCACATACATTTCCTTGAATCATTCATTAAATATCTTTTAGATGAGTTTACATGAAAGAGTTATCATTGGATTATCTGAATACTTAGATAGACCTTAGGATATCCTATCCTGAGTTCATCTCATCATAATTGGATATCTTGTACTTGACTCCATAACCCCTCTGAGACACTGGCCTTCTATTGATACTTGATTACATTGCCATATTGATTTCATGAGCCAATTGTGTGCTTGTCTCTGGGACATTACATGAATAGATTTTTTACTATCTACTACTTGAGTATTGTCTTCAGGATATTTACTGATATTGATCATTTAATTCTAGGGCAATAGACTCATTGAACAACTAATAGTTATATGCTTGAGTCTTGATGCCCAATACTTTGACTATAAAATTTTGAAACTGGCATGGGTATTGGAAACACTACTGCTGTTTTTTTTTTTAAATGGCATAATTTCACTTTGAACTTCTCAAAACTTGAATTGTTTCTTTGTTTACAGCTGGAATATACAGATTTTTATTAATATGCTTTGGAGTACATTATTGGTATGCATGAATGTAATTAATCATTCCATGTTATTTATAAAGTTTGAAGTTGTCAGTTTAAGTTTCTATGTGGTGATTGTTATCATAGTTTAGTATTTGTTATGTTGCAAGTATATTGTTCATTGCATTAGCTATGCAATGGCAGCTTCAGTATTGTTAGTGGAAATTGTTACTCACAATTTGTTTGTATTGGTTCTATCAACTGCAAGGAGAGATTATTTGGAGAACATTGTGATTCGTGGCTCAATGCATTTCTCTTTAATTTCCTTTTTCCTAAAACCAGATCCTTTTATTTACCTCTACAACTTCATTCTTGCCAGTGCTTTCCCATAAAAATGGATGGTTTTTAGACCCCATTCTCCCAATGGTTTTGTCTTGGTAAGTATTTTCTAGTTTCAAATGGAATTCCTTTGTCGTTTGAGCCTTTCTAAAGAAAACTAAACAACCATTTTTGTTTTTCTCCAAAATCCCTTTAAGGATATACACACGAATGTTAATAGACAAGAGTGGATTCAACCTATGATTCTATTGTAAATTCTAACCTTGTACATTGTCTACTGTAAACAGATATTCAGAAAAGAACAGAAAAGATACAATGGAAAATACAAACATTACACAGAGATTTTTCCCCTGGAAACCCAAACCAGGAAAACCAACATATATTATATTCATTCCTTGTGTTACATTGATTACAATACAATATACATATAGGAGCCAGTGGCATCCAAAACCCTAACCCAATGACCTGGATTAGTCCAAAACCCTAATTCCTTAACCCGAAATAGAAAACCATCGACAAAAACCATGTGTTGAAAAAACCACCTAAATACATCACATACCCAACATTCTCCCACTTTTTGTTTTCTTTGCATACAAGGGGTTACATAATCAAAAATCCAAGGCAGCAATGTCCATGGATCCTCTACACCAAGAGAACTTCTCAGTGCTCACAGATTTTGTTAATGAGTCTACAACATTCTTAAAAGTGTCCACCTTCATCAGTGATACTTTCTTTTCTTCAATCATGTCTCTCACAAAGTGATATTGAACATCAATGTGCTTTGTCTTTGAATGATAAGCAGGGTTCTTCGCCAAAAACATTGCACTCTGACTATCACACTCTATCCTTAGAGCTTGTTGTACCAACCCAATACCTGAACACAATCTTTGTAACCATACTGCTTCCTTACTTTCATGAGTGGATGCCATGTATTTAGATTCTGTAGTTGAAAGTGCCACTACAGCCTATATTTTGCTCATCCAACTTATTTCTCCTCCAAACATGTTAAACACATACCCGCTTGTAGATCTCCTACGATCCAAATCTCCAGCCCAGTCTGCATCCACAAAGCCATGTATATCGACTACTCTGTCCAATCCCAGTCTTCCTTCGTAGCACAATCCATAGCTAGCAGTGCCATGCAAATACCTGAAAACCCTTTTTACTGTTGTCCAATGCTCCTTCCCTGGTTTTGACATATACCTACTCAAAACTCCTACTGCATGTGCAATGTCTGGTCTAGTACAGACCATTGCATACATCAAATTGCCATTTGCACTCACATATGGAACATGAGACATGTCCTCCTCTTCTTCATGTGTCTTGGGACACTGATCCACAGATAACTTTACACCAACAAGAATAGGAACCTTGATCGGTTTACATTCCTGCATATTAAACCTATGCAATATTGTATCAACATATTTTCTCTGATTTAACCAGAGTTTCCTCTTTTTTCAATCTCTTTTAATTTTCATGCCCAAAATGAAATTTGAAGCACCAAGATCCTTCATGTTGAATTTAGAGGACAACTGAGTTTTCACATCCTGGATAATCTCCTTGTTGTTTCCTATCAGCAACATGTCATTCACATACAAGACCAAATAAATCAAATGATCACCAATTAATTTAGAATACACACAGTGATCCTCTTTGCTTCTTGTGAAGCCAAGTCCCCACATATAAGTATCAAATTTTTG
>JASDQU010365705.1:3321-14907 GCA_032191745.1 Picea mariana
GGGGGGGAGGATGCAACAATAAAGATAGAGTTATGAAATTAAAGGTTGCAGAGGCAAAGATATGAGAATTAAATGGTGTCTGGTCGAGCCAAACAAAAAGGAGTTACAGCCCAACAGAAGATAGCATGCAGATTCATTTAACTATGGGTAAGGAATATGCACTGCATCCCAATACGTGCAAAATGATGCATGTCCAAATGCCTTAGAGTGCATAGGTCAGAATTGGTGGAATCACTAACGCATCTTCATAAGTAATTTAGAATTCGAAAAGGCCCAAGCAAAGTCTGAAAGCGTTGCACGTGTTCATTGTCAGGAATATCATTTCTATCACAATCAAGAGAAGAATGGTATAGTTTGAGATCCATGATTAAGTTTTCTGCAATGTAAATCTAAAACCCATTAAAATTTAGCGGTCAGAGGTAGATTTCACTCCAACAGCGAGGTGAATAGGCGCGATTTATCAAAGGCAACCACCAAGTCCACACACAACAATTGATTACGAGTGTGATTTGATTAAGGACACTAAGGCTCCATGATTAGTTTAAAGGCTGAACTATAGGTAAAAAGGAAGGGGCTGGATAGAGCTCTGTGTTCTAAATCAATAGTGTGTTCCAGTCAATCGGATAGTGATGCATCGGACATGTAAATTCTAAGCATGATAGTAATTTCGGATAGGTAATTTCAATCTAGATCAGGCAAGTAAATTTTAACCAAAAGGCATTATTTCCAGTTCTAAATATAAAACTACACTACGTAAATTTTAAAGCATAAAATTTCATTTCATAATGTTTCATTACAAATTCTAAACAAAAACTTCATTGCATAAAATTTCACTACACAAATTTTGAACATAAAGTGCGCAGCAGTTGAATCGGACCCTTAAGGCATTAGATACATGTAGATTCAGTCAAAATTTGGCATATAACCTCGGGAATTGAAGCAGACATGTAAACTCATTGACTCAGATATGTTAATTCTGATTTAGAAATATAAATCTAAAATTCCAGAAATCGAATCAGACATGTAAAAATTCAGTCTTAAAATTCAGACATATAATTTCAATCATAAGAATTTTCAGACACAAAAATTTCGGAGATTGTTCGGCATATAAATTTAATCCAAAATCGAGCAGGTTAGAGGGATGAGTTCCCTACATAATGAAACCATTTACCACCACTAATAATACACCTACAGATATAAGTCATACATCCTACACAGTCTATCATTCAACCGAAGGGCGTACCTTTGCCTGTTTGCATACTCCGAGTGTCATCCGCCCACTCCATTCAAGTCCTTCTCACTGACTATCGAGACTACACCAGTACCTCCCAGCCAACACTAGGGGTGCTCTACTTCCCCCTTAGCCCCCTGAGTAGTGAAGGGGCCACACAATATCCAGATGGTAGGTCTATCTCCCAGCTCGCCTATCAAGGCCGAGCTACCACTACTATCCGAGCTTAGAAATCCCAACTACCCACAAGCAATCAGTCAAGCCACAAATACGAGAGCCTAACATTATGCTAACAATTGATCCCCTACATTCTCCTTCTTTCTCTCTTTTATAGAGTTTTAGAACTTCGAAACTTTCCCTAAATCTCATTTAATTTAAGTTTTAATAAAAATCTTCTAATAATTCTCCTTCGTACAAGTGTCATTCATCCCCCACTTTCCTCCAATAATTATTTTCTTTAAATAAATAAATGTCTCATTTCCCTCACCCACCTAGAGTTACTCCTAAATTTACTCCTAGGTGTCCCTAGATTCTCTTACAGGTTTTAAAAGCTTTCCCTGAAATAAATTGCTAAATCAGTTCAAAATTAGGTTTCTTTAAATATCAATTCTTTCCTAAGTTGGTTTCTTGCTTTTTACCATGAGTTCCCTCTTTCCCTCTTTAGGTTACCTCCTTTCCCTAAATTCCTAATTTTTACATTTCCTTCATTCCTTTCTATTTTTTTTTTTTTATTTGAGCTAGAAAAGATAGTTGTGCAAATTACACTATTTTTACTTTTATTATTAATTTAGTATCTTTTTACACTTTCACAAGTTAAATAATTAATTTCTTCTTTACCTTTCATATCACATATTTTATTTAAGTTCTTACTCTCTTCATTTTACCCAAAATTTATGAAGTCCACAATTATTACTTAAGTGGTTTTTTTATTTTAAACTTTATCATTTTATATTTTTATTTTTTTTGAGAGAGAGATTTTCTTAAGGGTAGACAAAATTTTACCCCTAGCGAAGTTTTAGACTTAGTACTTAGATTTTGAATTAGGCGACATTTAATTAGGGAAGTTGTTTTAAAATTTCTTAATGTGTTGTATGTCTTAGGGCCATCTATGTTCCTCCCTCTATCATCATCAACACGACGTGCCCTTCAAGACACACTAGGTGCTCCAAGGGTTCCACTTGCCTCATATGTTCCTTTGCGCGACGTGCCCTTCAGGATGCACTATGTGCTCCAAGGGTGTCACTCACCTCTTGTGTTTCTTTTGTGTGATGTGCCCTTCAATACGCACCACGTGCTCCAAGGGTGCCACTCGCCTCTTGATTGATTGATAGAGATTAATAACCCCTAGAGTCAACACTCCGCTAGGTGAACTTGTGGGAGACAAAGGGATTCTAAGGAATAAGTCCCCCGCCTTATTGTATGCCCCTTAGAATCATTGTGAGAGATTGTCGTAGTCTGCCCTCACGACAAGATGGGTCCTCTCAAACTAGGTAATTGTTAACCTACAGTTCGAGCCACGGTGGGAGTGCTAGTAGGCTGTGGTAGGGATGTTGTCCACACCTCTCCCTCAACCTCTCTGGTAGTCACGTGTGGCCCCTTTACTCCATATGTGAGTCCGGTCAGCAAGCTATCGTTAGCCTGCATCATCAAAAATCATTTCAGAACATGTCCACATCATATCATCTAATCAAATGTACTAAAATCACAGTAAACAATCAAACCCTAATAGCACATTCCCTGACTCGATCCAGAGTCCAAGGGATTTCGTCGATGCCTCTGCATCCTCAAGATCCAAAACCCTGCACACTTACGAAAACCGAGTCAATAGCACCTGTCTATCTCAAAGCAGTAAAATATCATGTCATCTACCATAATGCATCATAGTTAGGACAAATGTTTTAATATCATAATAGAATGAATCACTTGCGAGCAAGTGTCCTCAAAGAATAAGTTTTCTCAGTGCGCCAGAGTGGGATGTTACATACACCCCATCTTGGTCTAAACTTCATCCCAAATTTTCATAGTATAAATGAAAAAATAAGTGTATCACAGTATCATAAATCTATCTATCAAACAAAAATGGAAACTGTTGGCACATATCATATGCGTTCTCCCAGGTCGCCGAGTGCGGACTATAACTGTCCCACTAGAACTTGACCTGATCTACCGTTCGACATCATAACTGTCAAACATGATGATCTAAGATGTAGACAGGCTCAGTCGTGAGCATTCCCTTGTCCTATACCTGCAAGGAACTCATGTCAATAACATGTGTAGGATCACTAATATAATGTCTCAAAATAGATACATGAAAAACATTGTGCATATGCCTCAAAGAATCAGGAAAGGCTAGTCGATAGGCCACAGGCCCCTTTCTCTCCACAATATGGAAAGGTCCCATGAAACTAGGAGAGATTTTACCTCCCTTTCCAAACTTGATCGAACTTTTATGCGGTTTAACCCGTAAGAAGACTCAATCGTCGACCTCATAACTAAGGTCGATTCAGTGCGCATTGGCATAACTCTTATGTCGATCCTGCGCTTCTTTAATCCTTTGTCTTATGGTTTGCATTTTCTCTTCCATTTCTTAGATTGCTTCTGGTCCCATGAAGACCCTATCCTCAAGCCAATCCCAAATCAAGGGCATCCGACACGGTCGCCCATAAAGAAACTCGAAAGGCACCATTTTAATGGTGCTTTGGTAACTGTTGTTGGAAGCGAACTCTACTAGATTCAATAATTCTTCCCAATGCTTTTGTTGGTCCATTATGTACATGCGCAACATGTCCTCCAAGGTTTGGTTCATTCGTTCGGTCTGTTCGTTAGTCTCTGGGTGATACGCAGTACTAATGTTAAGTTGGGTTCCCAAGACCTCTTGGAAACTCATCCAAAATTGTCCAGTAAACACCAATCCTCGATCGGATATAATCTTTTTAGGCATGCCATGCAGCCTCACAATCTTACTGATGAAAACTCTAGCTATGTCAAGTGCCTAATACGTTGTATGCACAGGAATAAAGTGAGCACTCTTCATCAGAGTGTCTACTATTACAAAAATCGAGTCATGTCTCCTTGCCGTCCCTGGCAATCCAACAATAAAATCCATCGAAATAACTTCCCATTTCGATTATGGAATGGCATGTGGTTGTAGTAATCTTGCTAGGTGTCTATGTTCAACCTTTACCTTCTAACACTCCAGACATCTTGCCACATAGTTAACTATGTCTGCCTTCATTCCCTTCCATAAGAATAAGGCCTTAAGGTCTTCCCTCATCTTCGTGACTCCTGGGTGAGCCATGTACACTGATCTATGATCCTCACTCAGGATCAACATCCTCAAATCGCTGTTTGGCCGTATGTAAATCTGAATTTTAAACCTCAATAACCCATCGCTATCAAATGAAAATCTCTCATATCGTGGTACCATCATTGTGTTTTGTTCGATAAAGCTCTCGACATCTTTGTACCAATCATTGTCATGTTGTAAAGTGAGAATCTTCTCACGTAGGTTCATCTGAAGAGGCAACACCGGGAAGATGTGTGGTCTTCGACTCAAATCATCCGCCACTTGGTTCACTATTCCCTTTATGTAAGTAATCTCAAAGTTGTACTCACTAAGCAATTCCGACCAACGTCGTTGTCGTGCGTTCAGGTCGCTTTGCGTAAAAATGTGTTGTAGTCCACAATCATCAATCTTTAGTTCAAATTTTCATCCAACAAGGTAGTGTCTCTAAACCTTCAAAGCATATATGATGGCTAATAACTCCAAATCGTGCGTCGCGTAGTTCTCCTCATGCCTTCTCAGTTTCCTCGAAATGTAAGTAATCACTCATTTGTCTTGCATCAAGACTCATCCTAAACCTTCATTGGATGCGTCAGTGCATACCAAGAAGTCTTCATCCATGTTAGGGACTTTTAGTATCAACTTTGTTGTCAACAACTCCTTAAGCCTCCGAAATGATTCCGCGCATTTCTCGGTCCAAACAAACTTCTTGTTTTTCTTCTACAATTCTGTGATCAGTTTTTCTATCTTCGAAAATCCCTCGACAAATCGTCGATAGTATCCTACTAAACCCATAAAGCTACGCACTTCTGTGACATTCGTTGGCACAGGCCAGTCCATAATATCCTTTACCTTGGCTGGATTCACCACGATGACTTCACCAGAGATGACATGCCCTAAGTAGTGAATCCTTGATTTATAAAAAGAGAATTTGGACAACTTGCCATACAAGTTATCTCTTGTAGACACTATAGTACCAAGTGCAAGTGCTCGTTATGCTCCTCCATCATCCGAGAGTAGATCAAAATATCGTCAATGAATACTTGGACGAACTTGTTCAAGTACTCGTAGAACACGCCATTCATCAAACTCATAAATAATCCTGGGGCGTTTTTCAGTCCAAACGGTAAAATAGAAAACTCGTATTGTCCAAATCTCGTCTTAAAGGAGGTCTTAGGGATGTTATCCTCCTTGATCCGTAACTGGTGATACCCAAATCGTAAATCAATCTTGGAGAACACCATCACATCCTTCATTTGATCAAACAGATCATCAATTCTTGACAAGCGATACTGATTCTTGATCATGGCCTTGTTCAGTTTATGGTAATCGATGCAAAGCCTCCATGAGCCATCCTTCTTTCGTATGAAAATAATCGATGCAACCCATGGTGACACACTAGGATGTATTAGTCCCAGGTCCAGCAACTCCTTCAGTTTCATTTTCAACTCTTATAACTCCGAGGTCGACATTCGATAAGGCGTTCTTGCTATCGGTTCAGGACCTGGTTTTAGGTCTACGGTAAACTCTAATTCCCTCTCCAGTGGCATCCCAGGTAAATCCTCTAGAAACACATCCACAAACTCTCTCACCACTGGAAGGTTTTCTAGAACTCTCGCTGCTCCCTTATTGTTTAGAGCAAGGATCACATAAATATTGCACCCCTTGCGCATACTCTTCTGTAACTGTAAGGAAGAGATGAACCTCAGGGAAACTCCCTAGTTTTGTCCGACAATCACACATCTCTGTCCTTCATCATTGACTAAGATCAACCATTTTGTCTTACAGTTGAGTATCACCTCATGTGATTCTAACCAATCCATACAAATCATGACCTCATAAGATCCTAATATTGTGACGTAAATGTTGGTCCTTGTGACAAACTCTCCCAGGTTAAGGGCACAACACGTAACCTTTCCTCCAACCTTTTGTTTGGCTCCCAAATCCATCTCTACGAAGCTAAACTCATCATGTTTGACTACCTTTACCTTAATCCTTTTTAGCACTACACCAGAAATGAAACTCTCGGTAGCACCGGGATCTATCAAAATACTAAGGGTCTGGTTAGCGACAGTACCTGTCGTGTTGAGCATAGTCGATTGATGCTCTGCCTGGTGGTTATTCACCACTGCATGAATCGGATGGGCCTTGGCCATATCTCCCATGGTAGTGGGTCTGGCTAATCTCGATGCTCTGGTCCTCTCCACAGGATAGTCACACTGGTAGTGTGGCTCCCCACATGTCCAACACCCATTCTTCGGCCTAGTAGTCCTGGTACTTGAAGCAAAAGACAACAACCCACCGACCTGGAACCCTGGTCTGTTCTGCTTAATAGGCCTAAACTACTGCTATTGCGGGTGGTGTTGTTATTGATGTGGTGGTCCCTAATAAGGTTTCCGCTATTGAGGTGGTTGTCGCTGGGGTGTAGTGAAAGTGGATCCCCTCTGGAAGCCACGATATCCTGGCATAAGTCTCGCTGGTGTCGGGTGCTAGTGCGTTCCATATGAACCCTGCTTTGCTAGTCTTGCTGGAGTCCTGGTGTGACCCCCACTGATAAGGCCCTCCTCTGCTATGAGGGCCTTCTAGACAACATCATGCAAGGTTTGAGGCATCAAAATCCTAACCTTTTCATGAAGGCTGCCATTAAGGCCGAATACGAACTTGTTGACCTTAAGTTTCTCGGTGTTAAGGTGCATAGCATACCGGAGTAGCTCCATAAAACATGCCTCATAATTGGGCACCATATGACCTCCCTGTCATAAGGTGTTGAACTCATTGAGATGATGCTCAATAAATTCCTCTGATAGGTACCTCTCTCAGAACCGTTCCTCAAACAGTTCCCATGACATGTCTTCAATTGCCATGATCAGCTATGGTAGGAGCATCTTCCACCAAAGAAGATCACTCCCCTTCATTTGAAATACCACCATGTAGGCTTTCATGTTGGAGGTATAATCGCGAAGTGCGAAGAACACCACCATGTTTTCCAACCATGCCTCAGTGGCTGCGCCATCCGGGGAACCAAAGAACTCGGGAAATTTGACCTTCTTGAGTTCACGGTGAATGCTACCAGTAACGGCCAGTGCGCGTGGCATAAATTCAACGTGTGTCAGCGCCCTAGCCTCATCTCTGTCCAAACGGCTGATCAATGCCTCATACATGTGATGAAAAGATCTCATCATCCCGACTACATCGCCAACTGTTATCTGCTCCTATCCAAGAACCTACTCGTCTCCCTGGGGGTTAGACCCCTCAGGTGTGGATGCTACTGGAGGCATCATGCCTCCTCCCCTAGCACCCCATCATCTGCCTCCATGGCATCCTCTAACCATCATTACCTGCATGCACACAAGTCAACTCAATTAGCAACAGTATAATCAAATCATAACCACGAAAGCCGTAGCAATCCCAAGTCACGGGTTGAACCTCGCTTTGATACCATATGTAACGATCATCCTCGTTACGACGACAAACCTCTTATAACAAGTGCAATTTTTTTTTTGTGTGTGCATGTGTGCAAGGGAAACAAAACATTATACTCTACGCCGCCACATGACGACGAATCATGATGCATGCCACTGCGATATCAACATAAAGATCTAAGACACGCATCAACATTTGTCAATAATGAACAACAATCAACCCACCCAATAATAAGACTGACTACTCATCTGTCCTACCCTGCAATGGTTAGGACCTCCAAGACATATAAGCAATGCTCAAGCCTAGGTTCCCATCGATTTTAAACATTTAAGGTCTCAGGGCTAGTGACTGTTCTGAGGAACATGGAGGCATCTACATCCTGCCCGACGCAATCAGACCAAGCACACAAAAGTTTACAACCCAGTACAACATTAAATTAAACAAGGGACTACAATCTACATTAGTCTTAACGCCATTCCATCACGCAACTTTAGATCATAATTTGTCATCAAGGTACCCTCTAATTCAGCATTGAAGGACCTTCATGTGCAAGTCCGAACCTTGACTAGATTTAACATTTAATAGTATAATTAGTCATTAGTTATAATTGTAAAAATAATGTATAGTTACAAATTATTATTTAATGCAGTAACTAACATTTAGTCTACAATCCTAAATCAAAATTAATGCAATATTCTAAGATCGTTCAACACAATCATTAAAATCCACAGTAACATTAATGCAATAATCTGAATCTATAAATCAATGATCGATAATTATGAACCAACAATTAACGCAACCACGCCATAATTATAATCAATAATAAGCGCAATATTCTAAAATCATTTGACACAATAGTTATAAAATTAACACTATCATTAGCAAAAATGATGGCAATAATTAAGAAGATCTTCAGAAGTACTTTTATCTCCAACATGAAACGTTGTTACAAGCCCATCATAAGATGTCTAAAAGAAATTTATCAATAAGGTGCAATCTAAATTTAGCCTTAAAACAATCATAAGCGCAATTTTGAATTACAGTGTCAACAGGGCACTATCTAAATCAAATTGCCCTACCATATTATTATGTGTTTTAGGTGTTCGAGTTTAACATCAATATCCAATAATTACATATGTACATATAACAATATCCCAAGGATTATATTGTGTACCTCTTGACAATCTTACCCAAATTCCTCTTGTTTCCCTCCCTCTTCTTTCCCTAGCAGCAAAGGGATCACATAAGCATAACTCGGACACACATGGATTAAAATGAAAATGAGTCGCTAGAGATTTATAATTTACATACCTCCTTTATGTATATGAAATAATGAACTCTGGAAATGGGCCTATAACTAAGGAAAAAGGGCATCTCTCAATCTATTGACGCGACACACAAATGTTGATTAATCTCCAGAAATTATTAAATCAATTGAAACAGGCAAAAGATCCATTCATAAGCAAGTTATTAGGTTCCACATTACTCCAATAAAACAACATCTATATTAACATTCCCATAACATTAGCAATGGCATTAAACATTACATGACATTGAAATTAAAATAAAACATTACTAACCTTGAATTTAACCTTACCCTAAGCGTTAGCATTAATAATAACAACATACTTTGTTAACATTACTATAATAGACCAATAACGTTAAATTCTAACAGCCCAACCCTACACCAATTAAAAGAATAGAAATAATCAGCAGCAAGAACCTAACGGTTATGAGTGCTCGCTAGAATTAAGGCCAACTTTTAAATAGCCCATGCCAGACTTCACGAACAAAATGGCTACGGACTCGCTTAGCAAGTATCAAAAATCCAGAATTAGTTTGGCAACCAACAGATGGCAACTTTATCCTGGACACATGGAGACACCCATATAACAAACGAAGGTCCGCACGTCTATTCCAAATTTTGCAGAAGGTGAGGTGCATGTGTACTATCAAAGGTTTTCGCAATATAAGGAAGGTTAAAGAAGTCAGCGAGGAGGATGCAACAGTGAAGACAGAGGCATGAAATGAAAGGTTGCAGAGGTGAGTTATGAGCTTTAAATGGTGTCTAGTCGAGCCAAACAAAAATGGGTTACAACCCAACAGAAGATAGCACGTAGATTCATTTAACTATGTGTAAGGAATATGCACTAGATCCCAATACGTGCAAAACGATGCATGTCCAAATGCCTTAGAGTGCATAGGTGAGAATTGGTAGAATCGCTAACCAGAATCACCTAAAGGAAAATACCCTGGTGAAGATTGCCAGGATGCATCTTCAAAAGTAATTTAAAATTTGAAAAGCCCCAAGCAAAGTCTGAAATCATTGCACGAGTTCTCTTTCAGGAATGTGATTGCTATCACAATCAAGAGAAGAAGGGTATAGTCTGAGATCCACGGATAAGTTTTCAGCAATGTAAATAAAAAACCCATTAAAATTTAGTGGTCAAAGGTAGATTTTGTTCCAACAACGAGGTGAATAGGCACGATTTATCAAAGGCAACCACCAAGTCCACACACAACAATTGATTAAGAGCGTGATTTGATTAAGGATGCTAAGGCTCCATCATTAGTTTAAAGGCCGAACTACAGGTAAAAAGGAAGCGGTTGGACAGAGCTCTGTGTTTTAAATCAACAGTGTGTTCCATTCAATCGGATAGTGATGCATCAGGCATGTAAATTCTAAGCATGATAGTAATTTCGGATAGTTAATTTCAATCCACATCAGGAAAGTAACTTTTAACCAAAAGGCATTATTGCCAGTTCTAAATATAAAACTACACTATGTAAAATTTAAAGCATAAAATTTCATTTCATAAAGTTTCATTACAAATTCTAAGAGAAAACTTCATTGCATAAAATTTCACTTCACAAATTTTGAACATAAAGTGCACAACAGTCGAATAAAACCCTTAAGGCATTACATAAATGTAGATTCAGTCAAAATTCGGCATATAACCTCGAGAATTAAAGGAGACATGTAAAATCGTTGACTCAGATATGTTAATTCCGATTTAGAAATATAAGTCTGAAATTCCAGAAATCGAATCATACATGTAAAAATTCAGTCTTAAAATTTAGACATATAATTTCAGTCATAAGAATTTTCAAACACAAAAATTTCGGAGATTGTTCAGCATATAAATTTAATCCAAAATCAAGCAGGTTAGAGGGATGGGTTCCCTGCAGAATGAAACCGTTTACCACCACTAATAATACACCTACAGATCTAAGTCATACATCCTACACAGCCTATCATTCAATGGAAGGGCATACCTTTGCCTATTTGCATGCTCCGAGTGTCATCCACTTGCTCCGTGCAAATCCTGCTTGCCGACCGTCGAAACTATACCGGTACCACCCAGCCAACGCTAGGAGTACTCTTCTTCCCCCTTATCCCCCCGAGCCACAAAGGGGCCACATAATATCCAAATCATACGTCTAGCTCCCAGTTTGCCTCGCAAGGTCGAGCTACCACTCCTATCCGAGCTGGGAAATCCCAACTACCCACAAGTAATCAGTCAAGTCACAAATACGGCAGCGTAACGTTATGCTAATAGTTGATCCCCTTCTTCCTCCTCCTTCCTCTCTTTTATAGAGTTTTAGTACTTCGAAAATTTCCCTAAATCTCATTTAATTTAACTTTAAT
>JASDQU010365706.1:0-11586 GCA_032191745.1 Picea mariana
GGGTTTCCACGTAAAACACTGGTGTACTGTGCATGTGTATGATTGTTCATTTGTTCATTGCTTATTTATTACTGCTCATTATTGGATAATAATTCTACATTGATATAACATTTGAAGAAAAAGGATTAAAATTACATTATTACTGATTCACCCCCCCTCTCAGTAATCCAACAGGCCCAAGCCCTTCCGATTTGAAAATTTTTGGCTTACTCACCCAAACTTCCAACAACTAGCCCAAACCTGGTGGGACCAGGCTGAAATAGATCATGGCACTCACATGTACAAGTTCCAGCAATGCCTTAAGAACTTTAAGATACTTTTAAAAAGATGGAACAAAACCACCTTTGGAGATATCTTCCTTAGGAAACGAGAAATTGAGAATCAACTAGAAGAACTTCAATGCACCTTTATAGCGGGGAGCAGAACTCAAAGTCTGGTGCGGGAAGAGGAAAAACTCATGGAGGACCTAGAGATCTGCAGGGAACAAGAGGAGATCCTATGGAGGCAAAAGTCCAGGGTTCAGTGGCTCAAAGAAGGGGAGTGTAACACAAAATTCTTCCACAGAGCAATGACGCACCGAAGACACATCAATCGCATCACGCAACTGGAGGACGACCAAGGAACCCCAATAAGGGATCATGATCAAATTGCAGAAGCTCTTAATTCCTTCTATCAAGGTCTCCTCACAGAGACTAACACAAACAGGGAGGAGGCAATCCAAAAGGTCACCCGCCACATTCCCAGGTTAATTAACTCTGATCAGAACAGGGCATTGCTAAGGCCTATTACTCAGATTGAAGTGGACTCTACAGTAAAGAACATTCCCCCAGGTAAAGCACCAGGCCCGAATGGATTCACTATGGATTTCTTCCATCACTGCTGGGATATGATCAAGGAAGACGTCTGGCAGGTAGCAGAAGAATCAAGAACATCTGGGCAAGTTCTCACTGCTCTAAATGCAACCTTCATTACTCTCATCCCCAAGGAGGAACGGGTCACGTATCCGAAACAGTTAAGACCTATCTCTCTCTGCAATGTCATCTTTAAAATAATCACAAAAGTTATTGCCAACCGACTCAAGCCAATCTTACCGTTCATCATCTCCAATGAACAGTCTGGCTATGTAGAGGGAAGGCAAATCATGGATAGCATCATTTTGGCCAATGAGGTTGTACACCCCTTAAAAACGAGCAACACACCAGGTATGCTCATCAAACTTGATCTCTCAAAATCTTTTGACAGATTAAGCTGGCAATACATGCGTTCGGTTTTGGAATCCTTTGGCTTCTCTAACAGTTGGGTTGACTAGATTCTAGCGCTTACCTCCTCTCCCCTCTTCTCCATTCTAGTTAATAGCACTCCCTCCTGACCTTTTCGCTCTACTAGAGGCATCAGACAGGGAGATCCCCTCTCCCCCTTCCTCTTTGTTATCACGGCAGAAGGCCTAGGCCGCTACCTCAAAGCCGCAGTCTCTGATGGTTCTCTCACTGGGCTGCCACTCCATGACCTCCATCCAGTGCCCTCGCACAACCAGTTTGTCAATGACACTCTCCTTATGATTACTCCCACGGTCAGAGATGCCACCAAGATTAACTCAATCCTCTCTGACTTCTCGGACGCCTCAGAAATGCTGCTTAATCTGGATAAGTCAAAGCTCTTCTTTTTCAACACGCAAGCCCCGGTTCAGGCTCATCTCTCAAGATTTATGGGCATCGCCAGAAGTTCCCTTCCTTCCACTTACCTAGGTATCCCCCTTTCCGGAGAGTCAGCGAATTCTACCTCTTGAGACAGTCTGCTCTTATCCATAGCTAACAGGTTGAGCAACTGGACCTTCATACCTTTGAATATTGTTGCTAGACTGGTCCTGCTCAAATCAATCCTGCAAGCTCTACCGACGTACCTCTTTACTGCTTTGGCCGTGCCTGTTTCAGTCATCAAAGCCATCAGGAGTCTCGAACGCAATTTCTTGTGGAAGGGACACCACAGCAATAAGAAGTGGGCTCTAGTTGGATGGGAGAAACTCTGTAAACCCAAGAAGTTCGGAGGGCTAGGCATCCAGGACCTGGGGAAGCTGAACAAAATCATGGGAGCCAAAATGTGGTGGAGATGGCTGCAACATCCGCAAGAGCTTTGGGCGCAACTTTGGAAACAAAAGTACGCCCCAACCACGCAATATAATCAGTTAATCAGATTCAATGAATAGATGCCAGGATCCAACATTTGGAACACATCATGGCGGAACCGCCCCCTAGTACAGCAGATTGCCTTCTGGGAGGTAAGAAACGGAGAAAGCGCACTATTTTGGCAGGACTCGTGGCAATAGCTACCCCCTCTCGATGATATGGAAAGCCTCCACCCTCTCAAACTTAAGCTACAGCATAGCAATTTTAAAAATGTCAAGGATTACTGGCTTCCAACTCAAGAAAGACAGCCCTGGAGACAATGGAAAACCAATGCAACAGACCTACAAATCTGGGAGAATCTTGACCTCAAACCATGGCAGGAGTGTCTGCAATCCAGGAAAATTCCAACCAGAGAAGGATCGGACATTCTCCACTGGGGTCATTCCACCTCAAGGATTTTCTTGGTCAAGGAAGCATATCACCTGCAAGGAAATCTCCCAGGCCAAGCCCCTGATTCAATCTGGAGCAAGGTTTGGTAGCCTTTTACCTGGCCCAAAGTTTCGTTCTTTCTTTGGCTCACGGCTCAAAACCGTATCCTCACCTAGGACAACCTCCTGAAAAGAGGTTTCACAGGACCCTCTAGATGCACTCTTTGTCTGAAAAGTGAGGAAACCATGGAACACCTCCTCAACACTTGTCATTATGGTCAGCAGATCTGGGACTGGGGAGCCCAAGCCATGCGGTGCTCCCAAAGAAACTGAAGCAGCATTCGGGAAACCCTTGCTAATTGGGATGTTGTCTCCTTCCACAATCTGATTATCCAATGCATCTGGCAGTTACTCCCAGGATTCACTCTCTGGGCAATCTGGAAAGAAAGAAATAAAAGAATATTCAATTCTGATCAGTCCCCTCCCTTCACTACATGGGACAGGGTGACAAGGCTTATTCGGGAAACCATTCTCAGTTTTTCCTGGCTTCAAGAATACATGCAGTGTAAGCCTGAGGAGAAAATCATCCTTGGAGGATGGAACCTGCCTCTAAATATGCAAACTCAGGGGAACACCAAAAACAGGCAAGCCATCAGCCCCACGGCTTGGTCTCCACCCCCTCCTGGATTCCTCAAGCTTAACTTCGATGGGGCCTCTAGGGGCAACCCTGGGCCGGCTAGTTTCGGGGCCGTCCTTCGGAACCACTTGGGCAAGATCACCCATTTGATTGCAGGTTTTCTGGGTGAAAACACAAACAATGTAGCGAAGCTCTCAAGTCTGGTAAAAGGACTCCAAACGGCAGTGCAAAATCAGCATTTACGGCTAATTATTGAAGGAGACTCACAAGTAATAATTCAACTCACAACCCGAATCCTTAATGGACAGCCCCCTTGGAGGACCTCGCCCAGTTGGAGACTTTTGGGTCTCCTGGAAGAACTCAAGGATCTCATCAACCCCAATCTTATCCTCATCCCCTCTCATGTGAGGCGTGAAGCTAACAAGGTTGCGGACCACCTAGCAAACAAAGGAATTGATGCCAAGGCTGATCTCATCTACTGGCAAGCCAACATATCTGGAGAGACTGAACTCTCTAACCAGTGCAGAGACCTTGCCAGCAGAGACTTCCAGACCCCGCATGGGGTGACACGCGGAGAAGGCGTGACAGCAGGCTATGCACTGAGCCGGGGATTAAATGCTGGAGGTCGTCACCATTGCACCCACATTAACGATGCAGGACAACCATAACAGCAGCTCTGCGATGGGAGGACTCCTCCCTCAAGCGACCATTTACGAGCTAGGCTTACTCAGCAAGTTTGATGTTAAAGGTGGTTATGGGTATTCGAAGGCTGGTTATTCGTTCTCTCTTGCTCCGGTCTTGGCTCTGCTCCTCATTTGGAGGCTCTGGTGTAGTTTCATGCTCCTTGCGCCCTGGTTCACCATCCTTTCGTGGAGAATTGACGCGAGTCCTCCTGCTTGTGCTCTCAATTGGCTTCTGCCCTCGTCCTAGCCTTTGATTTTTTCTGGGCGAGCGCTCTGCAATATGACTAGGAAACGAGGAACGCCTCACCGTGGAGCTACTTGGTACACCCTCAAGGCACAGCGGCAGCGTAAAGAGAACCTCGTACATGCTCTGTTCATGGCTACTTCACTGCTTAGAAAGAAGGCTCGAGCCAAGGAGAAGGCTCTGCTCTCCACCATCGCCCAAAAGGAAGCTGGCCGCAGCATTGCAGACACTGTTAAGTTGGAGAACGGCACTGAGGAACTGTACCCGGCTTGCATTGTAGAGGAGGACCCAAATTTGGAGGACCTGACGACAATGGAGGCGCCCTGCGATACAGTGAGGTCTGGTAGTGGGGAAAATAAGCCCAATTTGGGTTTGGACGCCGATTTTCCTGGTTGCATTGTGGAATAGGTTCCCTGGCAGGACCTGGAAGCTGCGATGGATGTGGATGGTGTGAAAAGAAGCGAGGAATGGAGCGAAGGGAAGGATGATGCGAAGAGAAGGACACCCGACGACGAAGGTGGTGATCTGCATGGCTTTCTCCTCCGTGAGGAGCACCTGTCCCTAGTGTTCGAGCTCCGAGGCCACATGTCTGACCTAGAGCATCGGGCCCTCATCGTGGGCCAACGCCTGGACATGCTTCTCGATGCTTAATCTGGCGCTCCAACTCGGCGAAAGTGCCCCCTCTGCGCGCAGTCTTTCGCCATCTTGACTGGGTCCACGTGGAAGACAGATGATGGCGACAGGTCACCAATTACCTAGGTTTTTCATGTTCTCTGGCTCTTTAGTTTTATGCTACTGTTTTATGCTCTTTTAGACTTTAGGCACCTGTCCTAGTTTCCTCCGGGTAGGACGGATGCCACTAGTTTACAGTTGCTTTTTTGCTATGCACTTATGTTGGTTTCCGGTTTCCGGCAGCTTTTTGGGTAACTCAAACTCTTGACTATGTACATCTTGTTACAGTTTTTTGCTAATATATTATAGCAGGCTCCCCCTTTTTTATTTAAAAAAAAATAAAACAGTTTATTCATATTTATTTGGTTTAATTAAGATTTATTAAAATATAATTTAGAATTAATTTAAATTATTAAAGAATATTATAGTATTGAGACCTTATTAAAGTTTAATTCGATTGTAAATTTATTAATATATCATTAAAATAATATTTAAGTTAAATTAGTTTATTGAAGTATAATTAAAATTTTAAATATATAACTCTCTTTAGAAACTCAATTTACATACATTTTTACTTTGAGGGGTTTTAAACCATATTTTTGTGAAAAAATGACTTATATTAAGGAAATAATCAACCCACTTTATCACAAATTATGGTTATCCTTCAGGAGTGAGCTCATGGGAAAAGGTTAAAAGGCCATGAGGATAAGGGAGTGCCAGATGATATATATCTATGATATACGTGTGAGGTCCAACAATAGTACTTGGCCCAATATCTTAGGGAACTAACTAAGGAGGATCAATTGTGCCCTTATCCATACTACTCGACTACCTAGGTACTATAGAGCGATCTCCTCGAGCAATGTTCTCAATTTACTATAGCAGCAAGACAGTCAACTAACTTATCTAAGGTTGGTTTCATGCATGCCTAAGGGATTTCCTATATACCCAAAGGTACATGGAATTGATATCCATATACAAGTACTATTTAATGTAGTACTACTCGAAGGGGTTCCAACAAGGGTTACAAGAGTTTCAACTAGGAGAAACATTGTCTTTCCAACCATGTGAAACCATGTGTATTTACTATGTCTATTATTCTCCAACCACATTTTTACCTACTTAATGATATATCATGTGTTATTTAAAGATGTTGGAAAAAACTCTAAAATCACTAGAAAATAACTTGTGCAAAACCCCCTAACTTACACAAGAAATATATCATCAATATAATGAGTCAAAATTTGAAAAAATTTCAACATGTACTTTACCATGTCAACTCAAGATTCTGGAAATTTTAGAGTCTAAAACTTCATTGAAAACAGTTACAATGAAAATTCCAAGATAATTGATTTCAGGATTAGTCACAAACTTTGTATTCCATGGACTATATCTTTGAAATTATAGTGACAAAAAACCTAAATTTTTTTACCACCTGTACTATGAAATTTCTCCTCAGTCTCCATAAATTTCACTGTATGAAACTTCCCTAAAAAGAAATTATAGAAAAAATTCCAAGATGACTCATTTAAAGTTGATTTCAAGATGAGTCCCAAACCCTATCTTCCATAGACTATATCTCCAAAATAATAATGAAAAAGAACCTGAAATATTTACCACATGTACTATGATATGTCTATTGAGTAACCTCTAGTTTGTATTATCTGAAGCATCTCATAATTTTTTTTATAATGAGAATTCCAATATGACTCGCTTGAAGCAGCAAAACCCTAGGATCGATGCTATGATACCAAATGTTATGAACCTAGATCCTTGAAAATGATAAAGACAATTAATATAGTCCACTTTGAAGGAGAAACCTCATTTAACAATATATCCTATTCAAAACACAATATATGATTATCCTAAAACTAGATCTCCTTGGTGTGTGTGTGTGTGTTGTTCGATAACACATGTATTCCAACAGAGGAGGAACACCTTCAGTAACCACTCAAACAACCAAATAAAATATCAACACACTAATGTTTTGACATGTTAAGGCCTCTATGGGGAAACATTCATGGCCTCAACCAAGGCATCCACTTGGAGAAGTTTCTTAATGCAAATGAAAAGGATTACAGAGAGATTTTACAAGAGATTTTCTCACAATGGATCATTGGAAAATGACCCTCCATGCTCTTTAAATAAATATCATGGACCAATCAGTTGTTAAGCCACAGATCAATGTAGTTGTTAAGATCGAGGATAATACGAACTATCAAATCACTCAATGCCGGGAACATATCTTGAGCGTCGGATTTCCTAACTACAAATGCATATGCATACTAAAGAGACACACTAAGAAACACACTTTTACCTAATGACACATTAGACCAAGTAGATATTAACTAACTCTTAAGTGTCTAAATATCCTAACATCCCCCCTTAAGAACAACTTGGGATAGGATTGAAGGATTTACAAAAGTGACACAATAGGAGAAGGAAGGAGTCATTAGAGCCTATTCCCCCTTAATGACAACTTGCTAAACTCCTAACATAGATTGAAGTTTGGAAAACTTCGCTTTTGTAAGAGACTTTGTGAAAATGTTTGGAGCTTGATCTTCTATAGGTAAAAAGAGCACTTCAATAGCTCGATCATGAATGAGCTTTCTGATGAAGTGAATGTGTGTCTCAATGTGTTTGTTGCATTGATGTTGAACTGGGTCTTTGGCAAGCTTGATGGCACTCTACTTTTTGCACCAAAGTCTAGCCAGATGTTGTTGTTGGAATTAAAAATATGAAAGGATCTATCGATGCCACAAGGCTTATTGACTTGCATCTACCATTGCTTACTACTCTGCTTCTATTGAAGAAATTGCAATAGCCTATTGTTTCTTACAGAACCAAGTGACAGGTCCTGAACCAAGGATGAAAACATAACTTGCAGTATAATTCCTATCATTAGGGTCGTCGGTCCAATATGAATTAGTGAAACCAACCAGTAAAGGAGTCCCCCCTGAACTGTAATGTATCTCGAACTGAACTGTACCCCAGACTTACTAAAGTATCATTTTAGATTGTTTCTAATGGATTTCATGGGGTTTTTTCATATACTAGGAAACAATACCAACAACAAAGGAAAGATCAGGATGGGTATGAGTCAAGTAAGAGGCTACCAACTAGCTGACGATACAAAGTAGCATCAACTTCATGAGAAGTACATGTGGCAACAAGTTTGACTCCAGGCTGGAAGGGAGAAGGGGTTGGTTTACAATATTCCATGTGGAAGCAACAAAGAAGGTCACAAGCATACTTATACTGGGAAAGAAAAATTCCTTCATTGGTTTGAAAAACTTGGAGGCCAAGGAAACAGTGCAAAAATCCTAAGTCATTCATTTCAAATTTCTTCATAAGGCTAGTTTTCGCATGGTTTAAAATTTTTGAGTCACTATTAGTAAGGACAAGGTCATAAAAAAAACAAAAGGGATTATGGGATGGCTTCCTACTTTCTTTATATAGACATTAGGATCAGAATGGCATCTAGAAAATCCGATGTTAATAAGAAAGTTATCCATTTTG
Organism: Picea mariana; assembly: GCA_032191745.1. NCBI lineage: Eukaryota > Viridiplantae > Streptophyta > Pinopsida > Pinales > Pinaceae > Picea > Picea mariana. The sequence goes on from JASDQU010365706.1 coordinate 8,307, forward strand.
GCATACCAAGCTCAAGGAGCTTGCTTAAGACCATAAAGATATTTCTTAAGGAGGCAAACAAGGTTAGATTCATTATGGTCATAGCCAAGAGGTTGTTCCATGAATATTTCTTATTGAAAATCCCCATGCAAGAAGGTGGATTTAGCATCCATCTGATGGACCTTCCATTTATGTGAGGTAGCAAGGGAAAGAACAAGGCGAATGGAATTCATTTTGGCTACAAGGGAAAAGGTTTCATTATAGTCAATTCCTTCAACTTGGGAAAATCCTTTGGAAACTAACCAAGCCTTATGTCTTTCAACACTTCCATCTGATGCATACTTAGTTATGTAGACCTATTTACATCGGACATGTTTTCTTCCTTTTGGAAGAGGTACAATATCCCAAGTATCATTTTCCATTAAAGAACAATACTCTTCATCCATTGTTGTATCCCAATATGGATGACCTGAAGCTTCTGCAAATGTCTCTCGATCATGAGTCTTTGAAACGTGATCCAAAAGAGAAGAGGATCATTGGAACCATAAATGTGTCTGAAACTGATCTAAAGGATCACCTACAAGATCACAAGTTGCTTCTCATGTTGAACGAACCCATATAGGAAGTGGTGGTGTTGGTTCAAGTTCAATGGAATCATCTAGAGGAAGGTGAGCAGGGGAGGTGTATTTTCATCCTCGCTGTCATTATCTGAAGAAGAAACTAGAATAGGAATAGAAGAAGTCAAAAATGTCGAAGATGGCTCGCAAGATGAAGAAAGAACAATCGTCGAATTAGGCTCGCAGGCCAAGATATTTTCATCAAATTTAACATATCTTTTAATAATAATTTCATTACAATGTGGTTGAAGAAGTTTGTAACCTTTGACATCTTCAGAATAACCTAAAAATATACACTTCTCACTTTTAGGCTACAATACTTTCCTTTTCCCATCGAGAATGTGAGCCCATGCTATACTTCCAAATATACAGAAGTGACTTACATCAGGTTTAATTTTATTACATGCTTCTTCTGATGGTATATTTTTAAGAGCCTTTGTGGGAGTGTGATTTACTATGTAATTTTCATAGTTGATGGCATCCACCCAATACTTTAGACTTAATCCCTTAGATTGGATCATACAATTAACCATTTCTTTTAATGTGTGGTTATTTCTCTCAGGAATGCCATTTTGTTGTGGTGTATATGGAACAGTGTGTTGCATTCGAATGCACTGTGTAGTGCAGTAACTTGTAAAATTATTTCTCACATATTCGCCTCCATTATTTGTTCTTAACCTTTGAATTTGATGTCCATATTTCTTTTCTACAAGGACCTTGTAGGCCATAAACTTGTCAAAAATTTCTCTCTTAAGTTTTAAGAAGTAAATTGAAGTACATCTAGAAAAATCATCAATGCAATTTAAGAAAAACTTGCACCCATAAAAAGAAGGAGAAGAAAGTGAACCACACAAGTCACTGTGAACAAGTTGCAAAGGACCTGAGGCATGCAAAGATGCAAGTTTTTCAAAACTATCCTAATGATGTTTGTCAAAAACACCACCAACACAAACACCATCTCTGAATGAAACAAGAGGAAGAATAGTCACCATCTATTGATTACATAGTTGTTACAATGAGCGAAAGTATAGATGACCAAACCGCTCATCCCAAAGTTTTCTCAATTCATCACTATGAGAAAAAACAACTAATGGAAAAGATGATGACCCAAAGTTGTCAAACTTATACAACCTGGTAATATCATCAACAATTCCAATTGCAAGAACATGTTGAGGATCTTTGAGATCCTTGATTACAATTTGGTTAGCTGAAAACTCTACAGTTTTACCTTCATGTGAATGAATGATTTGATATACTGATAGAAGGTTACAAGAAATACTTGGAACACATAATACATCATTGAAATGACCATTATCTACCTGAACTGTTCCAGATCCGACAAACTAAGAGATATATCATCACCAACAAATATTTTCTTGGTGTTACATTCATTTAGAGTGGAAAATATTGCTTTCTCCTTAGCCATATGATAAGATGATCCAAAGTCAATAAACCACTCATTAGAAGAATAAGTAGAAGTTGCACTGAAGGAGAATCCAAAAACAGAAAGTGTATGTCCATGAGAAGAAGAAGAAGTAGTATAATCAATATTGATGTTGTGCTTCTTCATCACTGCTTCTAAAGTTGACATCTTCTTGAAACATTTGGACTCATAATGATCATATTTCCCAAAAAAGTTGCAATGTCTATCAGTCTTGTTATTTTTATATTTTGGTCATTTGTTACCATTAGGAGATGAAGTTGTCTAAGTGGGTTTGGGACCCTTGTTTTTCTTGTTGTTGTGACGATCATGTTGCTTCTTGGGATTCTTTGGTTTATCTTTCTGCTGGGATACTAAGGCTTTGTTGGAGATACCTGCAGTGTTGATCACTCCAAATTGTACACTCTTATCTTTCTCTCTAATCAAAGCATCACAAAAGGACTCAAGAGTGGGTTTTTGATAATATTTCCCTAGATCCTCTCTCTTGGCATAAAAGGTATATACAAACACATAATTTGCACTACCTAGCTTATAAATAATAATATAGATTCAACGCTCTTCCTCCAGCTTTATGTTACACTCTTCACATAAAATTCTATGTGTTTTAAACTTAGATAGATAGTCTTCAATGGAAGAAAAATAATTTGGACTTAAAGTTAATATCTAATTTTATAATTGATGTTCTCGAATAATATTTTGTTTACCAAACACAGATTCAAGATTTTCCCAAGCTTCATCAGGTTCATCAATTTATTGAAGGTGGAACCTTAAATCAAGAGACATGGACATTCTGATCAGTACACGTGCTTCATCATTCCCATTATCCCATTTGACTTTCTTTTCATCATCAATGGGTTATTTTTCCTTTCCCAAGGTAGTATGGTACATGCCTTTACTTCTTAATAAATCTTCCATATGGGATTTCCATTGTGTTAAGAACCAATATTGAAAACAAAAGAACCACAACAGGAACAATATAGAAAAACACCACTTTATTATATCAAACCCTTAGGGTAGGGCAACACCGTACAATGGATACGGTCTATCATCCTTAGTTAGTGCCCTAATATATTGGGCCGAGTACTACTGTTGGACCCCGCACGTATATCAGAGAGCTATAGCACAGGGAAAACCCTTGTCTGTAGAACCCTTGAATACCTAACCCTTGGGGAACATAAACAACAATATAAACAAATTAAACCGGCGAGATCTATTAACCCGCATCTGTATTCGGGTTGCTAAG
>JASDQU010365708.1:559-11586 GCA_032191745.1 Picea mariana
ACAAACCTTTGAAGTGCCTAGATGCTTCTTTTTTTAGGGCCTCCTTCCCCCTGTGTGATTGTCTAAATTCATCAGTAATTTCCCTGATGTGTTTCTTATTCATGTTTGCACTAGCAAAGTTGTGAAAAAAATTTGTATTTTGATCCCCACATTTCAGCCAGGTCGCTCTACTCCTTTGTCTCCAAAGTTCCTCATCCTCGAGAAGTAGAGCATTTCTTTCAACTTCCAAAGATTTTAAGTGACACTCAGTTGTCTGGTCTAAACCATCCCTTTGTAAAAATGAAGATGCCACCCAAAGATCCTCCTCCAAAGTCTCAAGTCGAAGAAGATTTTCACGTCTTTGACACCTACCCCAAATTTTGATCCAGGTTTTTAAGACTTTTAGTTTCCACACAAATCTGTGTTGAAAATCCGACTCCACCAGGTAAGCTAGATCCACCCATACTTCTTTTACAATCACAAAGAAATCATCCTTCACCGACCAGGATGGATTTAATTTGAAAGGGTAGGCCACCCGATAAGGTTGAATATCAAACTGAGCAAAAACAGGCGCATGATCTAAGAAGAAAGAAAACTCCACCCAAGAACGGTATCTACCCACTTCACTCAAAATAGATTATGAAACCAAGATATGATCCAACCCCTTAGAAATTCTATCAGCCCATGTTCTATCATTTCTCCACATCGGAGTCAAAACATCCGAGAGAAGATCGACCAAATGGTTATCTTGGATGAGATGTTTGAAAAAACCAGCTAAGTTATCCAGTTGGGCCGCAGCTCCCCAGATCTCTTCAGCACCTGTAGTGAAATTTAAATCGCCTACAACAATAATATTTTTAGAAGCCAGTAAAGCACTTGCCGCCACCCGATCCCAAAAAGCTTTTATGTCAGTGCAAGGGCCATATACATTGAGTAAACACGGACTCTTGTTATTTTCTAAAGAGAAGCCTGATAAAAAAAATGCCCCCACAGAAAAAGGTGGGCTCCAAAACAAACTTGTTTGGGTCCCATGTCACCAGAAGACCCCCAGAATTACCAACAGAGCTAACAGCACACTAAAGCCATCCCGAGACAAACTTATGCATAAACAAACGAGCTCTCTCCTCATCAGCAAGAGTTTCTTGAAGAAAGATTATATCAGGTTTGAATCTATGAAGCAGTCTTCGCATGGAGGATAGTTTGAGGGTCCTCCCCACCCCTCTAAGATTTAAAGTGAGCAGGATCATGTTTTTTCCCTAGCAAGGGCTTTAATGCCTCTAAGCGCCCCAGAGTCATTGATAGCAGAATTAGAAGGTTCTGAAACAAGAACTGTACAGTTTGCCTTTTTACGAGCACTTATCGTCTTTATAGGATAAGTTTCAAAGCCTAATATCTTAGACTAGGAAAAACCTTGCCCACTGCCACCACACAAGATTCTCGACTGCCTCGATACCTCAGAGTTTCCCAAGAGTTTGATAACATTCCTTCCATGGTAGGTAGGTAAAGGAGCTGAGGCATTCACCTCACAGAAGAGGGGCACTATGGATTCCAAAGTTTCCCCCAAAGAGAAATCCCTAGGTTCCGACTCCCCGTACCCCGAGATGACCAAGGGCCCATGTTCCTCCTCACTGTCCGCCACCTGGGCCTCCACAGCTGCATCAAGGACCAAATTAAATTTTCCTCGAGTAGTAGGCAAAAGACTAGGAGGAGTAATCGAGCCAGAACTTTGAATCCCCCAAGAGGTAAGAACCCTATCAAGACACGTAACATCCCAATTCCCACCTACCAATGGTGCAGGCCCCTAAGTCAAAGAATCAACCCTCTTATCTAACTCCGCAACACAGGAAGGTAGAACATGATCGAGCCCCAAAGAGGACAAAGAATCAAAATCCAACCTTTCCCAAGATGTAGGCAAATAATAAAAGGAGGGGCAAAGTACTTTTAATTTACCTGTAACAGTCATCGAGGCATCAAGAATAGGAGAGTCCCCAGGCTCATCATACGCTCCTTCACCTATGTAAGAATCCATGTCGGGCGAATCAATTCTGGACGACTTTTAGAGTCGCGAGTTTTCTTACTCTTCCTCTTCCACAAATCCATGACAGGCACTTCGCAGATGTCATGTTTTTCAGCAGAGGGTACACCGGAAAGGGAGGCCCAGATAATCCAGCCTTTGACAAATGACATGACCACGCCACTATATATTCAGGGTCTCCAGTAGGCCTGAATGTATGTCAACCTCAACCAAAATCCTACCCAACTTTCTATATGGAGCCTATAGAGACAAATCATCTACATGGATGAAACGACCCAGAGCATTACCTATAGTTGTCAAGGATTTTACATTCCAAAGGTTCAAAGGTAAGCCTGTAAGAAGTACCCAAAGATGGTGAAACTGGAAATAATCTTGTTTCGGGTCAAAAGAGATTTGCCACCGCTTAAGCATCAAACTCCCCTCGTTGAAGGGCCAAATTTGTTCCAGAACCTTTGTAGCATCCTCCGACCTACGGAACTTAAAATTGAACCAACCCCTTGGAAGGAAGAGAGTCTCTAGTGTTGAAATAATGTAACTGCGAAGAGCATTCTTCTTATTAATTTGTTATTGGATTAAATCCCCATTGTGGATTAATCATGTTATTATTATTGGATTAAATCCCCATTGTGGATTAATCATGTCATTATTATTATTATTTTCATTAGATTAAATCCCCATTGAGGATTAATCTTGTTGGTAATTGTATAAGGACCAGATCCCCTTTTGCGGATTGGTCATCGGACAATTACAAAGTGCAGAATAAGAAGTCGGCCCCAGCAGTTATAATGGAAGGGCCAGAATTAATTAAAGGTGGGTTTACCCACCCAGAGTGAGAGGTCAGCCCTGCCAGATGGTGACTCTTCACACGTGCCAGATTGATATAAATAAGAGGCTAGCACCTCACTTCTTACACACACTTCACTTGCTCATTCTCTTATGAGGCAAGCTGCAATTTCAAGTTGGAAAGAGGAGAAGAAGGGTGGCGCATCTCTTGGGGAAGACTTTCTATATTGGTTTGAGTTATCTCTTGAACATTGTATAAGCTATTTATGATAAGGAAGTTTTTGTTGGGTTTTCTTCCCCTAGAGGGTTTCCAGGATAAATGTTGTGTCTCTTGTGGATGTGTATTTCTCAGTGATCTTGTTCTTATTATGCTTTTATCTAATGAAATGCAAAGAACTTTAATAATGGCATAAACATTAACATCTGGTTTATAACCCAGAAGAGGAAACCAATGTAGCTTTACCCAGTCAATGAAAGAGGTGGTACATTTTGAGCGGTAGGAAAAACGACCAACTAAAGTTGTCAGGGCAAGTTTTACCGCCTCGTCCAGTCCCACGTCGTCCCCTAAAACAATCTTGCATTAGATCTTGTTTGGGACCCAATGCCTCGAACTCCCTTTTCTCCTTGCAGCAGGCTTTAAGACAGTGGCTTGGCCACCTCTATGGGTCGGGAAAGCACCACAATTGTTCTGCACTACACCTCTGGAAAAAATCGTCCGTTGATTTGGAGAGTGCTTAAAACTACCAACAAAGAATGACGTTGAAGGATCAGCACCCCCAATCTTCTGCCTAGACGTTTTCGCAGTTAGCACAAGGTCCGAGAGAAATAAAAAAGAGGCTAATAAAACAAGTGGATTATTTAACGCTCCCGACGAGTTAAACAGGCCAGCTTTACTCCAAGCTTCCTTGTTAGTCGCACTCATTAGTGCGTTGACGGTAGCTTCTGTCATTGGAAGCTTCAAGCTTGTAAATAAACATGACACCTAGCCTCCACTACAAACACCATGAACCACAAAGCCCCAATAGTACACCCAGTTCGGTAAACCCAATAAATCGATCGTTAGTTTGGCAGAAGAAACACTATCTGAGAATACAAACCTCATAAAGAAACATTGTCACAACAGTTAATACAGGAGTGACATGGCCTAAGCTAGTTAAAGAAAGACATCCTCCAAGTTTATCCCTCTGCCAACTCTCTAAACAAGGTCGAGAGATAATTTTAGAAAAGGTCGACACCCAACCACATAGAAAAAAAACTAAAACAAGGCAGGTACACACTCCAGAGGGCCGAATCCCAATGATACGACCCGCCATAGTTGCAAGTTACCACCATAAACCCGCCATTAGTTGCAGGTTTCAAAAATAATCTCCCACCCATTTTCACCGTCTCCTTCGGATTGATTAGTAACTTTTACATGCAACTAACAATAATGCTCCATAACTTGTGAAACATAACTTTGCACTAAAATATAAGCAAACACACATTGTTACAAAGACAAATATATTTTAGGTGTCTTTATTTACAACAAGCATACATACATAGTACATTTGTGTCCAGATATCGTGTAATGTTATTTGTGTGTTTGTGCTATCTCACAGGTATTATTCAAAAACATTATTATCCATTTGTCGTAATCTAAATGTGTTATGAATTAGTCATTTTTCGACTATTTAAAATAATGAGAAGGGAAATCGACTTTTTTGAGTTGAAATCTAGGAAGAATCATTTTAGATTGATGAAATTATAAATATTGGATGTTAACATTGTATAATCTAATTTATTCAAAGGTGTTAATCCATTTTTACATTAAAAATAACTACAATTTATCAATTCAAAATTGCAATTTTACAATAAATTACCTAACTAAACTTTAAAATTTAAAAAAATAAAAAACTATAAAATATTTAACTTCGCTCTTACTCATTTATCTTATATTTATTTAAAAAACTTAACTTAACCCATAAAAAAACCATTCATTAAAAAATGAAGAGAAAATTGTTATAATATATCCTAACATTAATTTCAATTTCAATGTAACTTCCATATATATATGAATGATTAATCAATTTCAATGTAATTTCTGTCCATGTAAATGATCAACAAATTTGAAATCTTTATTGATTTAGTTCAAGAATCCATATTCAAGTTTGGATTTGGGAGAAAGGTGTTTCACTTAGAAGTTAGATCCCTTAAATCTTTGGGGAGTATCCATTTTATACAGTGGAAGAAATATGCTATGAATGCTTTGGAATGAAAACAAAGTGGAGGGTAATATTTGTATTTCATAAACCAATTTTTTATTGTTAAGAATGTCTCAATTTTGTTTTTATAAGATTGGAATGAAAACAAAGTGGAGAGTAATATTTACATTTCACAAACCAATTTGTTAAAAATAAAATGGAGGGTAATATTTACATTTTACAGATCAATTTTTATTGTTAAGAGTGTCAATTTTATTGTTTTTATAAGATTGGAATGAAAATAAAGTGGAGAGTAATATTTACATTACACAAACCAATTTGTTAAAAGTGTCAATTTTATTATTTTTATAAAATTTGAAATTTAATTGTTTAGTTTATTTATTATTTTTATAAAATTTGAAATTTAATTGTTTAGTTTATTTATTAGATTCATTTCCTAAAGCCATATTAATAAGTTCTTTATAAAGTTTATATTATAATTATTATATAAATATTATTAATGAAAATATTCATTATATTTATTGTTTTAATAAAATTTGAAATTTAATTACTTAATTTATTTATTAGATTTATTTCTAAAGTCATATTAATAAGTTTTTCATAAAGTTTATATTATAATAATTATATAAACATATATTTATTTTTAAATAAAATAAATTACAAAGATAACAATTACTTTCTTCAACCTGCGATGTAACCATATAATATTAAATAAAATGAATTACAAAAATAATAATTGTTGTCTTCCACATGCAATGTAACCATATAATATGTTTACTTCATATTTGTGTAAATGATATATAACAAGGTAATTAAACCACCAAATTTCATAAGTGTTGTCTCGATAGCCCTATTCAAAGGGCATGAATGAAAGAGACATGGTATCTAATAATGTGCTACATAAAATATTCAGATTGCTTTTGAACACATGTTTTTGGCCTTATTAAGGCATTATTGGTACATTTCTTATTTTCATTTCTTTAATTTTAAGATAAAAGAATAGCGACTTTCAAAAAATGACCACTTATTTGGTGGATGTGTGTGAAAAGAAGTGAAGTGTGGTTATTTTGGATAGGTAGGTCAAAACACTTAAGTAGCAGGAATATGTATTTAGAAAGATGATATACTCAAAATTGAGAGATGTATTTTAATGGTACACGCTATAACACTTTTTTTTTCCACGAGAAAAAATGTTCTTTATATTTATAAGGATATAAAAATATACAAAACTATCTTCATGAAAGATAGATTACAAAGAGAGAATTGTGCTTATGGATTGGAGCAGTCCATATTGTCAAAACTATCTATTCCTAGACTCATCTATGATCGGCGTTCAGATCAAAGGGTATGCAGAATATAAAAACAGTAGATGGCAAATCATAGCTTAATCATGATGGCTGGTCCTTCATTGCCATCCTCCCATTTTGTAAAACTGATTTGGCCCAGTGGCAAATGCAGTGCTTTTTTAGATAGGGTATCCGCCTCGATGTTTTCCTCTCGGTAGATGTTAGAGAATGAGAGCTTTCTAAACGAGAGTGTAGCTTCTTGGGTTCTCTCTTTCTAGCACTCAAGGGCTGCCACCTGGAAGTCTGCTTGACCATTTAGCCAATCAATAATAATTTTGGAGTCTCCAAGAAGTAAAAGCTCATCGGTGTGGCGACATTCCAGAATGAGAGATGCCCACGCACCCAAAAGTTTTGCCTTCATGTTAGATCCTTGTCCGCAGTTTAGAGTCCAGCGGATGCAAGTGTGGGAGTTTAGAGCGAGTTTTCCCCCGACCCCACAAAGAGAGCCTCCTTGTTGAGCCGCGCCATCGAACCAGGCAACTGCCCTGTCAAGTGGAATAGAAAATTTGTGTCTGATGGGTGGCGGATCCTTTAATTTGTTTCCTGAAGCGACTGCCTCAGCAAGAATGAAATTTGCCACTCTATGAATCGATGGTGGCGTCTCTTCAAATAGCGCTGAGTTTCTGGCCTTCCAGACCTGCCAGCAGAGACAGACTGAGAGCAAAGTATGGATTCTATTATCACTAATCCAGTTACGAAAACAGAGGGGCACACTGGTACCCTTCCAAGGCGAGGTGAGCTTTAGCGCTGAAGATAAAATAAGCCAAATCGAGCAGGTGAAAGAACACTATAAGAAGATATGGAGTACCGATTCACTGGATTGTTTGTACAGGATGCAACGATTTGGGCCCTCCTAGCCATGAGCTTGAAGCTTTTTCCAAACTAGAAGTCTGTTTTTTATCAGAAGCCACGCGAAGAGTTTTAGCTTCAAGGGACAGTCGCCCTTCCATATCTTCTGGCACCAGCTAGCATTGATAGAAGACCAGAATTTTGCAGCCAAAGCCTGGTAAACGTTTTTTGCAGTGAGAAGGCCGGAACACACCATAACACTTGCTCTTAGATTTCCATAATCTTTTGATATTTCCTCTATCCATTATAACATGGTAAAAAAACTAGAATTGAATTTGTCGATTAATGTTTGGAATGAGATTCCCTACATTAATATATAATATAGTAAAAAATGAGAATTGAATCTACTCATTCATGTTTATGACCTGGAAACCCCAAATACCACAATTAAATTTGTAGATGATGAAGTAGAAAAATATCGATTTCACCTTTCCATCATCTTTGAATAGAATTCCTAGTGAGTTGTAGTTGAACAAATATTTAATTTAATCCAAAAAGGATTCCTAAGAAACTTGACTATATTAGGATGAAATTATAGAGAAATTATAGATTTACTTCAATTCCTAAACTAAACTTAAAACCTTCGTAAAATTTCAGTGATTGAGAGTTAATCATATGTAATTGTGGCAAGGAAGGAGCCTCCAAAATATGCAAAATATGAAGATTGCATGGGATGAGAACTTGTTTAAAAATAAAATTTGCATGAAAAAATTATAGGAATGAAAAGCAGCTTGTAAACCTAGCTTTTATTTAGTGGGTGTGCTTTGAACTTTGGAGTTTTGGCAAGCCTATCTTTGCCAACTCAAACTACTTTTTTCTCAAACTACTTTTTTATTAAACTACTTCTTTTTCTTGTGTCGTTATCTCATTGAAATCCTAGTAACATTAAAATTCTTAAGGCATATGTGTAAAACTTGTGACAGATAAATTAAGTAGGATGTTATGTTGAGCTTAAATTCCACAACACAAACCATTATACTAAAATTTAGCATAATAAAATTGTGTGAGTGAAGAGATCCTTCACAAACAAGATTTGTGGAAACAATTTACAATTCTAAGATATGAGAAAAGAAAAACCATATGATCCAGGTGGATATTGGTGGCCACCCACCTCTTCCAATTGGTTGACATACAGCTTTCATCTTGGCAGTTACAGTTTTTATCTTGGTCGTTTTTTTTTAGCTTTTCTGATCCTAAACTTCCAGGGCCCTTTTGAGGCCCTAAATAGTGTTTTTTGGGGCCTCCATAGTCACACTATAGTTGGAGTGAAAGTGTGATGGCATAATGTGTAGTCCTCAGATAGACCTTTCCAACGGGATATCGTGCACCTAAAACAAAGATCGTATGCAAAAGTTACAACCCCGGGAAGTTGATGTATCAACTTACCCCATCAGGGCCCACATGGCTTTTGGCGCTTCATCTCCTAGGGTTAGGTTTCTGGATGTCTAAGGTTTTATGTTTACTTCTTGAGGCTAAAAAGGCCTAGAGGCCTCATTGTAATGGGATCAAACAAATGTGCGTAGACACCACATCTCTTCTCAAAGATTAGCTACCACCATTCAAGCAAGATTGTTTTCATTCTGCATTTTACAGTTTCAACAGATTTCTTAGTTAAGTTCCATTGTATCTATGGTATTGTTCTTTGTATATATGTGTTAATGTTATAGATCTGTGTTTCATTTCGTTCCACTCATAAATTCAGATCAGTGGTATCAGAGTGGTTTGCTCTTCATTTGTTTCTTTGTACATGTCCCCAATGAGGTTAGGGTATAAGCAGTTGGGACCCGAACCAGTTGAGCTTTTGCAAGATCGGCCTCACCGAACCCGATGACCTCCCATGGGGGAAGAAAAGAGAGACGATGGGGAAGGAAATATTTTTAAAATGTTGCTTGAGGAACCCCTCTCGCGACAAAGGAACGAGATGATGGATAACTTTGCACAAATCATTCAACAACTGCCAACAGGCGATGCATCTACCTCAAGCGGAGGCATTGCCTCTTCAAGGTACAGATCAATTTTGATATTCCTATTTTTGAAGGTCAAATAGATGTGGATGTTGTAGATAAATGGTCAAACCTTCTAGAAAGATATTTTTCTATTCACAACTTTTTCGATAGAGAAAAGATTACATTTGCACTCCTCAAGGTCATCCCCCGTGTCAAAGATTGGTGGGAAACTTTCTGTGAGCAAAATGAAATAGAGGGATTTACATTATTTGTAGTTTCAGCCACTTGGGGTTCCTTCAGGGATGTTATTAAGGAACAATATTACCCTATTGGAATTTTTGACGACTTATATACAAGATGGACCACACTGCGGCAGGAAAGGGACCAAACAATACTAGAGTTCACTAATGTCTTCCATACCTTGTGCACAAATTTAGGTATCAAAGACTCTGAGCGATATCTGATGCTCAAGTACCACGACGATCTACATAAATATATCGAGACATAAATGGAGTTTCTCGACATTTTGTCCTTGGGCGCGACCTATCAATATCTTGTCAAAATTGAGCAAAAGCTTAAATAGAAGGCGTTTCATTTGGGTCTACAAACCCCTCACAACAGAAGCAAGGCAAAGGCGGCCCCAACCCACAGAACAAAGGGCAGAGCAAGGATGGACAGCCTTAGGACAACCAGTCCAAACCAAAAACACAGAAGGACAATGGGAAGACAAAGAAAGACACTGGAAAATGGTGAGAGTTCCATAAGAGCCCCTGACATAACATTGTTGAATGCCGCTCAAAACAGTCATTGGTGGTCGAGGTGAAAGCCTATGAATCAGATGTAGGCTCTGACTCTGAGTCAGAACCAGAAAAAGGGAGACAAATCATTGGTGCGGAACCTAGTGTCATCGTTGTTACTGCCACCAAGGTCCAGGCCGATGAACCTGATGAACCAGAGGAAGGTGAGTGTCGTGCCTCTTTCATTCACATATGTGGGTGAAGGGTACTCCATTGCACTTCATCATTGATAGTGGTAGCCAGAAGAACCTCATCTCAACAGAGGTCGTCAAGCGGGTGGCTTTGTCGACAACACCACACATGCAATTGTACACCATCGAATGACTCCACCAAGGGAGTGATCTTTGCGTCAGCCAACAGTGTCGCCTAGCCTACGACATCAAGTCCTTCAAATATGAGGTATTGTGTGATGTCGACCCCCTTGAAGTTTGTGATGTTCTTTTGGGCCAACCTTATTTATGGAAACATCATGATTTATTGTAACACCATGTTTCCCCCAGTTTGTGAAAATAACTATACTGGCCCAGAACTGTGGCAAACTCAAAAATGTGAATGTGTGATGTAAATGGACCTTGTGAAAAAGGTCGATGAATGTGAATAATATTATGAATATATATATTGCAGGACTGCTGAGAGGGGATATGCTGAAAAAGAGACCACGGTGGCTGAATAAAGGTGGTGGAAGGCACCTGGAAAGGTGGCGTTAACTTCCACCAAAACCAATACCGTATTTGGACTTCACTGGCCCGGAGAACCAAGAGCAGCTTGCTGGCCTGAAATAAATTACTTGCAGGTTGGTAGGTAGACGGCTCCTTAGGAATTAATGAGGGATGGGGGAAGAGAACCGCCCATCCGTAGGAGCCACGGGCCTGACCACCACGAGGGAAATCGCGCCACATGCAACCTCGCAAGAGGGAAATGTGTGAGGAAGAAGCGCGGAGGGGGCAGACGTGAGGGAGGAAGAACTCTGGAAAATACGCAGAGTGAGTGATAGCGGAGAAGAAGGAGAGTAACCTTTGTTGTCGATCACTGGCAAACAGAGATGCAGTCTCACAGTATCGTGGTCTCAGCTCGGGGGTGGCTAGTGGTAA
>JASDQU010365717.1:0-11553 GCA_032191745.1 Picea mariana
GCGGTGTTGAAAGTGCCGAGCCAAACTCGAGCGCCCTTCTTGCCGGGATCTCTGATTTCCGCTGCGAATTTTCCCCACGGCCGCTGCCTTACTCCTCTGTAATGCCTGGCAACGATCTGCTTTGATTTTCCATTCTCTTTCTCCTGTGGCTCTGGATTTATCTTAAACACCTCTTCTCTTCTTATAACTGTGCATACAGAAGAAGAAGAATCATCATCCCCGCTGCCGCTGGCCATGACTGTGGGGAAGAAGGGTATTGAAGATGATGAGGACGATGGGTAATTTCCTCCTGCACGATCTACATCTACAATATGTATTTCCTCTTCCACTTCCAGCAAATGGTGGCTTATCAACTCCAACATACTCTTGTCCATTGTCGCCTCTGCAACTGCGTCCATGGTGCTCTCTATTGGACGAATTTAAGCCACATTCAGATTCAGACTCAGATCGATTTCCATAGGCTGGCAGGCTGGTGGATTGAGAAGCGAATGAGCAATATATAACAATGCATTCTGCCTAGGCTTACTTTCGCGACAATTTCAGTGACTAGATTCCAAAAATATGAACTAATATATTTTCAGCCGCACTAATGGCAAAAGTCATCATCTCTTTTCCTTTTTCTTCGTAGATGCTGAAATAATTCATCGGAATTTAATCTTAGGAAGACACCTGCACAAAAAATGGTATGACGGCGTATTCTTTTGAGGCTCCATTCAATTCAAAAGACAATTGAATCTTGTATTTAATCATCAAACGTGCACGCAGTCATTTAGTTGCGTACGTAAAGGTGATTAAACAAACATAAATATAAGGTGTTTTGGGTTTTTTGGTCGGACATGTAAATTTGGATAAAATAACTATTTTTTGATGTTTAAATTGCATTTCTGAATGTATAAATGGATTCTGTGTATGATGAAAAATCTGGACATTCAGATTATACAAACTTAGTCATTCAAATCTGCAAATCCAACCATTCATCATTGAATTTTGAACAAAATCAAACTGAAAAAATTACCAAAAACCTCCCAAAAAATAAAACGTTTAGAGTATTGCTAAACATAAAATTCCATTCAATTTCACGTGCACGGACACTCTGATTTCATGAAGTACGGAGTTTGTGATTAAATGAACGGAAACATAATTCGGAATACAATTTGTTCACGTCTTCTCTTTCTTCAACGTAATTTATTTAGGTCAAATTTTGAATGCAGTATTTGCTGGCAATAAATCAAAGGTTTTCTTTTTCTTCCATACAGTCTTCACGTTCAAACATTTATAAACAAATAGCACATGCATATAACATAAGGAATACGGAACATAAGAAAAAAACAATCATAGCTCTTAGCAGACAAATCGGCCACAATTTCATGAATAGATTCCAATATAAATTTAGAAAAATATAAAATAGTATATATTCCACTTTCAACCTGCACTAATTGCATACGCTATCAGCTCTTTGTATGCCATTAGCTCTTTTTTTCTTAGGTACAATACAATCTTGTAGATATTGAGAAAATACAATATCACAGGCACAAGGAAACAACTGCAAAAACCAACAACCTTCTACAAAAAGAGACACTGATCTTATTGATCTGCTTGCTGATTACATTGAAGAGCTCCTCTATTTATAATAGGCTGAGAGGAGACAACATTGATGAAGGTAGATGAAGGTAGATGGATAACTCTCTCATGAAGTAATGAGACAAGTAGATGGATGGCACAAGTCAAAGAAGCACATGGTGATTATCCATAAGCAGCCAAAAAGGATGACATGACATACCTATCTAAATAAACTTATACATCAACACCCCCCCATAAGTGCAACTTAGGGAAGTAAAAAAACAAAATATATGAATCATGGATACGAGCTTACTAATGTATCCAATACAAACTCTTATAAGTGGAAAAAAGGAGAAAACCCGTAGGAAAAAAACTCCTCCCCTAAAGAGAGAAAACAACAGAAAATAGGAGGTCTTAAGGTAACCCCCCAGAGACAACTTCTTTGACCCCAAGCATCAATTGTAGCTGTAGAAAGCGAGGTGAGGCCAAAGGTTTAGTGAAGATGTCAGCAACTTGTGCTTCAGTAAGCAAATACTCCAGATTGAGAACACCATCCTGGATGAGTTGGCGAATGAAGTGCATGTGGATCTCAATGTGTTTGGTCTGTTGATGTTCCACTGGGTTGCGAGAGATGTGTATGGCACTCTGATTATCACACCAAAGAGTGGTGGGACGATCTTGCTGAATGTCAAACTCTGTAAGGAGTTGTCGAAGCCAAAGAACCTCCTGACTTGCAAGAACTGCAACACGATACTCAGCTTCTGCAGAGGATAAAGCAATTGCAGATTGCTTTTTACAAGACCATCTAATAGGTGTGGAGCCAAGACAATAGACAAAGCCAGATGTGGACTTTCGATCATCAACCGAACCAGCCCAATCAGAGTCAGTGAATCCCGCAAGCTGAGAGGCACCAGAAGAGTACTGAATACCAAAATTGGTAGTACCCTGAATGTACCTCAGAATGTGTTTAGCTGCCTTCCAGTGACTCTCATGAGGATCTTGAGAGAACCGAGAGACAATTCCTACTGCAAAAGAAATGTCAGGACGTGTATGAGTCAGATACAACAAACTCCCAATTAATTGTCGATACAATGAAGGATTAATACGTGGTGATGAGCAATTGGCAGAAAGTGTGACTCCTGACTGAAATGGAGTAGGAGAAGGTTTACAATCAACCATGCCAAAGCGCTGAAGTAAATCAAGTGCATACTTCTGCTGAAAAATGGAGATTCCTTCAGAAGACTGAAGAACCTGGAGACCAAGAAAATAATGTAGAAGCCCCAGATCTGTCATATCGAATTGTCCCATCAATGCTTGCTAAATACTCTGAATCATAGATGAAGAACTCCCAGTGAGAATTAAATCATCCACATACAGAACCAAAATCAAGAGATCACTTCCATGCTTCTGAGTGTAAACTGTAGGATCAGAATGACAGCGACCAAACTCGGAAGAAATCAGAAAACTATCCATCTTCTCATACGAAGCTCGAGGAGCTTGTTTGAGACCATAAAGAGAACGTCTGAGCCTACAAACAAGAGAAGAATCCTACACAAAACCAGGGGGCTGCTCCATGTAGATTTCCTCATCTAAGTCACCATGTAGAAAAGCGCTCTTTACATCCATCTAGTAGACTGACCATCCTTGCGAAGCAGCCAGAGAAAGAACAAGGCGTATAGAATTCATCTTGGCAACAGGGGAAAAGGTCTCAGAGTAATCAATCCCTTCAACTTGTGAAAATCCCTTGGCCACAAGACGTGCCTTATGCTTGTCAACAAAGCCATCTGCTACATACTTGGTTTTATAGATCCATTTACAGCGAACTAGCTTTTGTCCCTTTGGAAGAGACACGAGATCCCATGTGTGATTCTTCATCAATGAAGAATACTCCTCTGTCATGGCAGCATCCCACTGAAGTATGCCAACAACGTCAGAAAATTGTTGTGGATCATTTGAGATAGTATGACTCAAGAAGGAGACACGTATTGTTTGTGATTGAATAGGGGAAGAGGCTGAGGCTGAATAGATGAAATCAGTTGGCTCATAGCCATACCTGTCAGGCCTCTTTCTCTCACGAAGGCTCCTCCTGAGATGCAGTTCTTGATCAAGTTGTTCATGTTCTTGATCAATTTGTTCATGTTCAAGATCAATTTGTTCATGATGCTCATGCTCCATTGCTGCAGGTGGTAGATTTTCTTCTAGTTAATGTTGAACTTCAAAAGGTTCATCATCATTTTCTAAAGCAAATTCAACACAATTGTCTACATGACAATCTGAAGATGGAGAAGGATTTGATGTGGGGTTGAATCCTTCATCAAAACAGACAGCTCGTCGAAAAACAACTTCTTTAGTAATAGGTTCAAATAACCTATATGCTTTTATGTCCTTACAATAACCAACAAAAATTAATGGTTGGCTTTTCTTCTCCATAGCTTTGCATTTTTCAACTGGTATTAAGGCCCATGCTGGACTACCAAATACTCTAAAAGCAGAGACATCAGGCTTAACATGGCTCCAAGCTTCCTCTGGAGTCTTATGCAGTACTGCTTGATGAGACATCCTATTTTGAATGTAGTTTGCACAGTTTACTGCTTCAGCCCAAAAAGAAGGTGCCATGTTCTTGGACTGAATCATATAGTTTTCCATTTCTTTTAGTGTTCTGTTCTTTCTTTCAGCAACACCATTTTGCTGAGGGTTGTAGGGAACAGTGAGCTGATGTTGAATGCCATGTTCTCTACAAAAATTTGTGAATCCCTGATTGACATACTCCCCCCGATTATCTATGCGTAGTTTCTTGATAGAAAGAGATGTCTGCTTCTCAAAAAAAGCCTTGAAGTTCTTAAAAGTAGCAAGGACCTCCCTCTTGTATTTAAGAAAGTACACCCAAGAGCGACGTGAGAAGTCATCAATGAAGGTGAGTGCATACTTAGCCCCTAAAAATGAGCGAGTTGGAAATGACATGAGATCACTATGTACCAACTCAAGAGGTGTTGTAGCACACCATGCTTTTCCTTTAGGAAAAGGATCTTGATCTTGTTTTCCAAGGACACAACCTGGACAAACTCCATCAGTACAAGAAACTTTAGGAAGACCAAGCACCAATTTTTTGGTACTTAACTGCTGTAGATATATGTAGTTGAGATGTCCAAATCTTTCATGCCAAAGCTTACTCAAAGCATCAGCATGTGCAATGAAAGAGGAACCTAAGGAAGACTCAAAAGAAGCAAACTTATACAGACGAGAAGTATGATCTACTTTTCCAGATGCAACAACAATGTCTGGATTTTGTAGTTCTCGGATGATTACATCATTAGGAGAAAACTCTACTATTTTCCCATTACCAGAATGACAAATCTGATATATAGAGAGAAGATTTGCAGAGATGTGAGGAACAAGAAGAACATCATTAATGCACCCTTTATCTAACTGCACTGTGCCGGATCCAAGAATATCCAGCTGTGTAGAGTCTCCAACTGCAATCTACGAAATGCTACATTCAGATGTAGAAGCCAACAATTCATGAGAATGAGTCATGTGGTGTGAAGCACCAGAATCAAGTATCCAACTATTTGAAGATGCATACAAAGCTTGAGCTGATAAAGCATGTCTTTTACTAGTAGAAGAAGGTTTTGGTACTGAAATCGTATGCTGCTTCATTGCTTCATTCAAAGCTTCAAGTTTCAACCAACACTTAGATTCTACATGCCCAAGTCTGCCACAAAAGCTACAGGGGTCATTTGACTTCTTCTTTTTTGTCTTAGAGGAAGACTCGCCAAACTTGGAAGATGGAGGAAATGGTTTTGTTTTCTGCTGAGACTTGGAGGTAAACTCACCAGTTGGAGAAAAATCTTTTTTCTGCTTATACTGAGTCTTGTGCTTAGTTTTGGTGTTTTGAGTTACAAGAGCCTTATTGTTAGAGCCAGAAAGAGCATCTAATTGAGTAAGCTTAGATTGTTCCCTGGTAAGATGCTCACAGAAAAGCTCAAATGAAGGCATTTTAAACTCACTTCCTAGTGCATCCATAGTATAATAAAATGCAGAAGAAAATACCTGATAAGGACCTTTTAGCTTGGATAAAATCAAGAAGATGCACTCTTTATCTGATTTAGTTTTTCTGCACCCTTTTAGCTGAGCCACTAGTGCCCTGAATTTGGTGAGATAGTCTTCAACGGATGCATGCTCATCCGATACCAGTGATGACAACTCCTCTTCCAATTGTAGGGCTCCAAATTCATTGATTTTTCCAAATAAGGAATCTAACTTGTCCCAACTTGCTTTAGGAGTTTTACAATCAACTATGTTGAACAACAAGCTATCCGACACATGTAAACCGATGAGGCCCATGGCTTCATCAAGTTTATTTTGATAGGAAAACCTCTCGATTTCCTTAGTGAACACAGGTCGAGCCTCGACCAACATCTGCTAGAGCCCTTTTGATTGCAACAACTGTTGCATCTTAAGTTTCCATGTATGATAATTATGGGGAGTTAGGAGCTCAATAATCCTTAACTCCGCCATTTACAATAAAGAGTACAATAAAACACCAGATCTCGGTGTGGTATCTCAAAAGAGAATGGAAACCTAGGCTTTAAATAAAGAGATCTAAAAATATTTACAGATTAAAAATATTTGGATATCGTCCACCTGTGAATCTCTCCCTCATTACTTATGGACCAAGGCAACGACGAATACTTCTCCTGAATCGGCGTCAGTGCTCCGCGGCGCGACCAACTTATGGTGCTTGACACAGGCTCCGATGTAACCTGGATCCAGTGCGAGCCCTGCTCTGATTGTTACCAGCAATCTGACCCCATCTACAACCTAGCGCTCTCTTCGAGCTACAAGTTAGTCAACTGCCAGATGAACATTTGCCAACAACTTGACGTCTCGGGCTCCAGTCGCAACAAGAGCTGCTTGTACCAGGTGAGCTACGACGATGGGTCTTACACACTGGGGAACTTTGCAACGGAAACGCTAACCCTCGTCGGGGCACTGGTGCAGAACGTGGCCATCGGCTGTGGCCACGATAACGAGGGGTTGTTCGTCAGTGCCGCGGGGTTGCTTGGCCTGGGCGAAGGGTCGTTGTCCTTCCCTTCACAATTAATGGATGAGAACGGTAAAATCTTCTCCTACTGTCTCGTAGACCGTGACTCCGAATCCTCAAGCACTCTCTAGTTCGGGCGGGCGGCGGTGCCCAACGGAGCCGTGCTAGCACCGATGCTGAAGAACAGCCGCCTCGACACCTTCTACTACGTTTCTCTCTCTGGAATCAGTGTCGACGGTAAGATGCTTTCCATCTCGGATTCTGTCTTCGGCATCGATGCCTCCGGAAATGGTGGCGTCATTGTCGACTCCAGAACTGTCGTGACGCGCCTGCAAACGGCTGCATACGATTCCCTCCGTGATGCTTTCAGGGCTGGGACGAAGAATTTGCCATCAACAGACGAAGTCTCACTCTTCGACACCTTGATAGAGAGCGGACCCACTTGATTGTTAGCCCGGTCAAATGAAACTCGGATGAGGGCTCGCGGTCTCCTTCGTTTCCTCTCCACACAATATTGAGAAGATCAAGTCGCTCCTTGACTCAGACGGCCGAATAGGTCTGGTGGAGCTTCCCTTACCCGCCGTGGAGGGTTCCATCAATAGATAGAAACCAGCGTAGATCGGCAGGTAGGTAAGTAGAGAGAAAAAAACTGAGATTTTAACTCCGCGGAGCATCCTCACGAGAAGACCACCGATGGCTTACTGCGTCTATCATAAAAAAATGAGAAGGGGTTTGCAGTTTGGCTCTGATACCATGTAGATATTGAGAAAATACAATATCACAGGCACAAGGAAACAACTGCAAAAACCAGCAACCTTCTACAAAAAGAGACATTGATCTTATTGATCTGCTCGCTAATTACATTGAAGAGCTCCTTTATTTATAATAGGAGACAACATTGATGAAGGTAGATGAAGGTAGATGGATAACTCTCTCATGAAGTAATGAGACAAGTAGATGGATGGTATAAGTCAAAAAAGCACATGGTGATTATCCATAAACAACCAAAAAAGATGACATAACATACCTATCTAAGTAAACTTATACATCAACAAATCTCAGAAAAGACACCTCCAGACAAAACGATATGACTATGTATTATTTTGAGGCTCCACTAAATTCAAAAGACTATCGAATCTTCCATTTAATCTTCAAATGTACACGCTGCAATTTCGTGACGTACGTATTTAGTGATTACGCAAACATAAACAAAAGATTTCATTCAATTTCGCGAGCACATATTCTGGTTTCACGTGGTACGTATTTTGTGATTAAAGAAATAAAAAATAATTTGTTCACGTCTTCTCTTTCTTCAACGCAATTCATTTTACTCGAAACGATCAAAGGTCAAATATTGAATGCAGTAATTGGTGGCACACAAAGCGGAATGGAATTTAACAGTTTGACTGATTTTACCCTTCACTTGCATGTTCATGAAACCTCTGTTACACTATCCCCGCCAAGTTCTTTATATGTCCAATTATACCATACTTTAGAAATCGTCACTAACGAGATTTCACATCATAAAGAATGTCCAATTATATCATATTTTTTTGTTTGATTTTGCTTGAAATCAGGTGAGGAATGGTTGGATCTGTAGATTTAAGTGATTAAGTTTGTATAATGGAAGTGTTCCAGAATTTTTCAGCAAGCTAAATCTATTTATATATTTAGAAATAAAATTTAAACAAGAAAAAATAACAATTTTGTCCAAATTTACATAGCCAGACCAAAAAATCAAAAGATAAAAAGTTCTATAACAATTAGTTAAGCTGCTTTGTTGGCTTAAGTGAGAACTATTGCACTTGCAATTGAGACCAGTTAGAGTGCTTTGTTACCTTTCCTGAGAATTGTTGCACTTGTTGCTTGCTAACTAGATTACAACTTTCCTCTTCAGTAAACATGACCTACTTGAATTTGAAATTCATTAAATAATGAGTGCATTTTATAGATTAATAATGTGTGATTTTTAAAAGAGGATTTCACATTTTGAATGGACAATCCACTCCACCCATCATCATGAAAATATTAGTTTTTAAAATGATAATAAAAAATAGATTAGAATCAAGATTAAATAAAATAAAATCTAGTAACCATTGAGATAAAAATAAAAAACTTGGAAAAACTAATAAAATAATAAAATAATTTAATAGCCATACAAAATGGAATAATAAAATTTAATCAAACAATTAAAAATAAAATACATAAAAAAATAAAAAACTTTGAAAAAGTAATAAAATAATAAAATGATTTAATAGCCATACAAAATAGAATAACAAATTTTACAGATCAAACAAGTAAAGATAAAAACATTAAAAAAAATTAAAATTGTGATGAAAATAAAAAATTTGGAAAAAGTAATAAAATGATTTAATAGCCATACAAAATGAAATAATAAAATTTACAAATCAAACACGTAAATAAAATTTACAAATCAAACACGTAAAGATAAAAAAACATTAAAAAATTTAAAAATTAAAACTTTTGCATATGAGGGACAATAAATAATATTGGGGTGATAATAATTTTGTGTACTTATTTTTTGAAATCTAAAGAATGTTACAATATAGCATACTGAGATCACGTTCTCTTGGAATATATAATTTCTACTTATCTAATGTTCTTGCTAATGTATTGAGAGGTAGAGTTAATCTCTACATGAGTTGTGTGATCCTATCATTAAGAGGTTGTTAGAGAGTTGGATTTGGGAGATCCTAGTTTGGTGTGTGGTTGAGATATTCTCTCAACCTTTCTAGTTATCTTTAGAATAAGTTAGATCTGATAACAACATGTACACTCTATATAATAGAGTCCATTGTATTGATTTTGTATGCAATTGAATATTTGTTCATATCACTCTACTCTTCCATTTTATCATGGTATCAGAGCTTCAGGGCTGGGCGTGACTCCCTCACGGGAGTGCCCAGAAATATGTGGAGAGTAGAGAAGTATGTTTGAGAGAAAGAGAGAAGGGGGCATTGACTGCCCGAACTGAATAAGAAGGCATTGTGCAGCCCGCACAGAAAAGAAAGACGAGAAGCGGTCGATTGAATAGGCCAACAACAGACCCTGCGTTCGTTGCAGAGCTCGATAGCATCTCGAAAACAATCTGCTACATTTTCATCGATTCTGCTGCGAATCCATAAATCTTTACGGTAAAGTTTGAATCCCGAGTTTTCGTTGTGCAGATGGAGTTAAATATCGTTCAGATCCATCACCAGACCGTCGAGTTCCATGCAGTTTTGTGTTTGATCTGTTTTTGCTAGTTTTAAGGCCGTAAATAGTCTCGAACAAGGCGAAGATCGAGGAAGACTGGGAAAATATCGCCCTACCACTTGATTTGTCTATTTCCAAGCTTTAGCGCTGAGGTTGCGCTTGGGAAATCTTGCTGCGAGGCATGCTGGTGCCGTTGTCACAATAGTAGCCACAAAAGCGACGCGATCTGTATTTGTTCATTGTGTGTACTGAGAACAATCCTGTTATGTGTTGAGTTGATGCTATCGCTACTATTCTCAACTCAAAGTCCTGTTGAGTTAATCCTTGTGCCTTCAGTAGATTTTGAAGGTTGTTGCGTGCATCAACACGATTGGGATTAATCTGAAGATCTTGACGACAACATTCTGTTGCTTTAGTCAATCTTCCTTTGCCCAGCTATTCGACATGGTCGAGCACACGTTTGGTCCCCTCCACATCGTGGTAAACAACGCAGGAGTGATTGACTCAAAGTATCCCACCCTTGCACAGACCTCCGATGATGACTGGGACAGGATTTTCCAAGTGAACTGCAAAGGAGCGTTTATGTGTAGCAGAGAAGCCGCCAAGAGGGTCGTTCGCGGGGGCGGTGGTCGCATCATCAACATGAGCAGCTCCTTGGTGGGAATGCCGAAACCAAGGTTTGGCGCCTACATGGCCAGCAAAGTGGCGATGGAGATGATGACGAGAATCCTGGTGCAGGAGTTGAGGGGTACTAAGATTACTGCAAATTGTGTGGCCCCAGGCGTTGTTGCCATTGATATGTTCCTTGCCGGGAGGAGCAAGGCTGCTGTGGAAGCCATGGCTGCCCACGTGCCCAAGAAGGTTATGCAGTTGCAGTGCAGTGGTTCGATCGGCGAGTGCGTAATGGAAGCGAGCATGATCTGTCTGCTCGTGAGCCCGAGGTGGTATCCCAGAACCACAGTGTTTCCGAAGAGAATGTTCAAGAAGTTCTTCTACAGATTACATGGAGGTGTTATAGCGAAATGAAGTGAGGTGTACATGCTCATTCCGTCGGACTCACACATCCTCCAAATCAAGTCACAAAAGTGAGATTGAGTTGTGTTTATATTTTTTGGTTTGAAGGTGTGCATAGTTATGTTATTTGTGAGACATGTAATTGAAAGCAAGATTAGGATATTTTGATGTAGTGGTCCTAGAAAATTCTATGTACCTGAGCCATTATATACCCCCTAATGTGAAAAGTTCGTGGTAATCTAGAAACCACTATGTAAAGCATGGTTACAGGTAATCCGAGAAAACTTGATGCATGGTTGAGGGTAATCTGAGAAAACCCAGAGCATGGTTACTGGTAATCCGAGAAAACCTGGTGCATGGTTGAGGGTAATTCGAGAAAACCCAGAGCATGGTTACTGGTAATTCGAGAAAACCTGGTGCATGGTTGAGGGTAATCTGAGAAAACCCAGAGCGTGGTTATGGGTAAGCCGACATATAACCCAGGTTGATGATGATGTGATGAAGGGGGAGCTATGAGGAAGAATGATTGAATGAACCATGTAGCTGAAAAGGATTCCTATAGAACTGGCGGTTACAGCGGCTGATGACCCATGTATTCTGGTAGATGGATTTCTCTTTATATGGACATCAATAATCAGATGCAGGTACACGAGGAAGCACAAGAAGATATGACCACATAGATATTTAGATAAGTAGTCATTAAGGGAGAGTGTTGGAAT